>JAVHZZ010000001.1:435751345-435771345 GCA_036250195.1 Mixophyes australis
AGGAAGCCGGAACAAGAGAAAATAAAAAAAAAGGCCTACAGCACCTGGTATTCCCAGGTGGTCTCCCATCCGAGTACTAACCAGGCCCGGTCCTGCTTAGCTTCCAAGATCAAATGAGATTGGGCTTGTTCGGGGTGGTGTGGCTGTAGGTATTGGCTTCCTAATGACCTACATCTCTTATACATCTCAAAACCAGCATTGAAGGAAGCCGGAACAAGAGAAAATAAAAAAAAATGGCCTACAGCACCTGGTATTCCCAGGTGGTCTCCCATCCAAGTACTAACCAGGCCCGGTCCTGCTTAGCTTCCAAGATTAAATGAGATTGGGCTTGTTCAGGGTGGTGTGGCTGTAGGTATTGGTTTTCTAAAGACCTACATGTCTTCAAAACCAGCTTCGAAGGAAGCCGGAACAAGAGAAAATAAAAAAAAACTGCCTACATCACCTGGTATTCCCAGGTGGTCTCCCATCCAAGTACTAACCAGGCCGGGCCCTGCTTAGCTTCCAAGATCAGACGAGATTAGGCTTGTTCAGGGTGGTGTGGCTGTAGGTATTGGTTTCCTAATGACCTACATCTCTTATACATCTCAAATCCAGCTTCGAAGGAAGCCGGAACAAGAGAAAATAAAAAAAAATGGCCTACAGCACCTGGTATTCCCAGATGGTCTCCCATCCAAGTGCTAACCAGGCCTGGCCCTGCTTAGCTTCCAAGATCAGACGAGATTGGGCTTGTTCAGGGTGGTGTGGCTGTATGTATTGTTTTCCTAATGACCTACATCTCTTATACATCTCAAAACCAGCATTGAAGGAAGCCGGAACAAGAGAAAATAAAAAAAAAGGCCTACAGCACCTGGTATTCATAGGTGGTCTCCCATCCAAGTACTAACCAGGCCCGACGCTACTTAGCATCCAAGATCAGATGAGATTGGGCTTGTTCAGGGTGGTGTGGTTATAGTATTGGTTTCCTAATGACCTACATCTCTTATACATCTCAAAACCAGCATTGAAGGAAGTCGGAACAAGAGAAAATAAAAAGAATTGCCTACAGCACTTGGTATTCCCATGTGGTCACCCATCCAAGTACTAACCAGGCCCAGCCCTGCTTAGCTTCCAAGATCAGATGAGATTGGGCTTGTTCAGGGTGGTGTGACTGTAGGTATTGTTTTTCTAATGACCTACATCTCTTATACATCTCAAAACCAGCATTGAAGGAAGACGGAACAAGAGAAAATAAAAAAATAAAGGCCTACAGCACCTGGTATTCCCAGGTGGTCTCCCATCCAAGTATTAACCAGGCCCAGCCCTTCTTAGCTTCCAAGATCAGATGAGATTGGGCTTGATCAGGGTGGTGTGGCTGTAGGTATGGTTTCCTTTTGACCTACATCTCTTATACATCTGAAAACCAGCATTGAAGGAAGCCGGAACAAGAAAAAATAAAATAAAAGGCCTACAGCACCTGGTATTCCCAGGTGGTCTCCCATCCAAGTACTAACCAGGCCCGGCCCTGCTTAGCTTCCAAGATCAGATGAGATTGGGCTTGTTCAGGGTGGTGTGGCTGTAGGTATTGGCTTCCTAATGACCTACATCTCTTATACATCTCAAAACCAGCATTGAAGGAAGCCGGAACAAGAGAAAATAAAAAAAAATGGCCTACAGCACCTGGTATTCCCAGGTGGTCTCCCATCCAAGTACTAACCAGGCCCGGTCCTGCTTAGCTTCCAAGATTAAATGAGATTGGGCTTGTTCAGGGTGGTGTGGCTGTAGGTATTGGTTTTCTAAAGACCTACATGTCTTATACATCTCAAAACCAGCTTCGAAGGAAGCCGGAACAAGAGAAAATAAAAAAAAACTGCCTACAGCACCTGGTATTCCCAGGTGGTCTCCCATCCAAGTACTAACCAGGCTGGGCCCTGCTTAGCTTCCAAGATCAGACGAGATTGGGCTTGTTCAGGGTGGTGTGGCTGTAGGTATTGGTTTCCTAATGACCTACATATCTTATACATCTCAAAACCAGCATTGAAGGAAGTCGGAACAAGAGAAAATAAAAAAAAATTGCCTACAGCACCTGGTATTCCCAGGTGGTCTCCCATCCAAGTACTAACCAGGCCCGGCCCTTCTTAGCTTCCAAGATCAGATGAGATTGGGCTTGTTCAGGGTGGTGTGGCTGTAGGTATTGGTTTCCTAAAGACCTACATCTCTTATACATCTCAAAACCAGCTTCCAAGGAAGCCGGAACAAGAGAAAATAAAAAAAAAATTGCCTAAAGCACCTGGTATTCCCAGGTGGTCTCCCATTCAACTACTAACCAGGCCTGGCCCTGCTTAGCTTTGAAGATCAGACGAGATTGGGCTTGTTCAGGGTGGTGTGGCTGTAGATATTGATTTCCTAATGACCTACATCTCTTATACATCTCAAAACCAGCATTGAAGGAAGTCGGAACAAGAGAAAATAAAAAAAAATTGCCTACAGCACCTGGTATTCCCAGGTGGTCTCCCATCCAAGTACTAACCAGGCCCAGCCCTGCTTAGCTTCCAAGATCAGACGAGATTTGGCTTGTTCAGGGTGGTGTGGCTGTATGTATCGGTTTCCTAATGACCTACATCTCTTATACATCTCAAAACCACTATTGAAGGAAGCCGGAACAAGAGAAAATAAAAAAAAATGGCCTACAGCACCTGGTATTCCCAGGTGGTCTCCCATCCAAGTACTAATCAGGCCCGGTCCTGCTTAGCTTCCAAGATCAAATGAGATTGGGCTTGTTCAGGGTGGTGTGGCTGTAGGTATTGGTTTTCTAAAGACCTACATGTCTTATACATCTCAAAACCAGCTTCGAAGGAAGCCGGAACAAGAGAAAATAAAAAAAAACTGCCTACAGCACCTGGTATTCCCAGGTGGTCTCCCATCCAAGTACTAACCAGGCTGGGCCCTGCTTAGCTTCCAAGATCAGACGAGATTGGGCTTGTTCAGGGTGGTGTGGCTGTAGGTATTGGTTTCCTAATGACCTACATCTCTTATACATCTCAAATCCAGCTTCGAAGGAAGCCGGAACAAGAGAAAATAAAACAAAAAGGCCTACAGCACCTGGTATTCCCAGATGGTCTCCCATCCAAGTACTAACCAGGCCCGGCCCTGCTTAGCTTTTAAGATCAGACGAGATTAGGCTTATTCAGGGTGGTGTGTCTGTAGGAATTGGCTTCCTAATGACCTACATCTCTTATACATCTCAAAACCAGCATTGAAGGAAGCCGGAACAAGAGAAAATAAAAAAAAATGGCCAACAGCACCTGGTATTCCCAGGCGGTCTCCCATCCAAGTACTAACCAGGCCCGGCCCTGCTTAGCTTTCAAGATCAGACGAGATTAGGCTTATTCAGGGTGGTGTGTCTGTAGGTATTGGCTTCCTAATGACCTACATGTCTTATACATCTCAAAACCAGCTTCGAAGGAAGCCGGAACAAGAGAAAATAAAAAAAACTGCCTACAGCACCTGGTATTCCCAGGTGGTCTACCATCCAAGTACTAACCAGGCCCGGCCCTGCTTAGCTTCCAAGATCAGATGAGATTGGGCTTGTTCAGGGTGGTGTGGCTGTAGGTGTTGGTTTCCTCATGACCTACATCTCTTATACATCTCAAAACCAGCATTGAAGTAAGTCGGAACAAGAGAAAATAAAAAAGAATTGCCTACAGCACCTGGTATTCCCAGGTGGTCTCCCATCCAAGTACTAACCAGGCCCGGCCCTGCTTAGCTTCTAAGATCAGATGAGATTGGGCTTGTTCAGGGTGGTGTGGCTGTAGGTATTGATTTCCTAATGACCTACATCTCTTATACATCTCAAAACCAGCATTGAAGGAAGCCGGAACAAGAGAAAATAAAAAAAAATGGCCTACAGCACCTGGTATTCCCAGGTGGTCTCCCATCCAAGTACTAACCAGGCCTGGTCCTGCTTAGCTTCCAAGATCAAATGAGATTGGGCTTGTTCAGGGTGGTGTGGCTGTAGGTATTGGTTTTCTAAAGACCTACATGTCTTATACATCTCAAAACCAGCTTCGAAGGAAGCCGGAACAAGAGAAAATAAAAAAAAACTGCCTTCAGCACCTGGTATTCCCAGGTGGTCTCCCATCCAAGTACTAACCAGGCCGGGCCCTGCTTAGCTTCCAAGATCAGACTAGATTTGGCTTGTTCAGGCTGGTGTGGCTGTAGGTATTGGTTTCCTAATGACCTACATCTCTTATACATCTCAAAACCAGCATTGAAGGAAGTCGGAACAAGAGAAAATGAAAAAAAATTGCCTACAGCACCTGGTATTCCCAGGTGGTCTCCCATCCAAGTACTAACCAGGCCCAGTCCTTCTTAGCTTCCAAAATCAGATGAAATTGGGCTTGTTCAGGGTGGTGTGGCTGTAGGTATTGGTTTACTAAAGACCTACATCTCTTATACATCTCAAAACCAGCTTCGAAGGGAGGCGAAACAAGAGAAAATAAAAAAAAAATTGCCTAAAGCACCTGGTATTCCCAGGTGGTCTCCCATCAAACTACTAACCAGGCCTGGCCCTGCTTCGCTTTGAAGATCAGACGAGATTGGGCTTGTTCAGGGTGGTGTAGCTGTAGATATTGATTTCCTAATGACCTACATCTCTTATACATCTCAAAACCAGCATTGAAGGAAGTCGGAACAAGAGAAAATGAAAAAAAATTGCCTACAGCACCTGGTATTCCCAGCTGGTCTCCCATCCAAGTACTAACCAGGCCCAGCCCTGCTTAGCTTCCAAGATCAGATGAGATTGGGCTTGTTCAGGGTGGTGTGGCTGTAGGTATTGTTTTTCTAATGACCTACATCTCTTATACATCTCAAAACCAGCATTGAAGGAAGTCGGAACAAGAGAAAATAAAAAAGAAAGGCCTACAGCATCTGGTATTCAAAGGTGGTCTCCCATCAAAGTACTAACCAGGCCCAGCCCTTCTTAGCTTCCAAGATCAGATGAGTTTGGGCTTGTTCAGGGTGGTGTGGCTGTAGGTATTGGTTTCTTACTGACCTACATCTCTTATACATCTTAAAACCAGCATTGTAGGAAGCCGGAACAAGAGAAAATAAAAAAAAAGGCCTACAGCACCTGGTATTCCCAGGTGGTCTCCCATCCAAGTACTAACCAGGCCCGGCCCTGCTTAGCTTCCAAGATCAGACGAGATTGGGCTTGTTCAGGGTGGTGTGGCTGTATGTATTGGTTTCCTAATGACCTACATCTCTTATACATCTCAAAACCAGCATTGAAGGAAGCCGGAACAAGAGAAAATAAAAAAAAATGGCCTACAGCACCTGGTATTCCCAGGTGGTCTCCCATCCAAGTACTAATGAGGCCCGGTCCTGCTTAGCTTCCAAGATCAAATGAGATTGGGTTTGTTCAGGGTGGTGTGGCTGTAGGTATTGGTTTTCTAAAGACCTACATGTCTTATACATCTCAAAACCAGCTTTGAAGGAAGTCGGAACAAGAGAAAATAAAAAAAAAAGGCCTACAGCCCCTGGTATTCATAGGTGGTCTCCCATCCAAGTACTAACCAGGCCCGACTCTACTTAGCATCCAAGATCAGATGAGATTGGGCTTGTTCAGGGTGGTGTGGTTATAGTATTGGTTTCCTAATGACCTACATCTCTTATACATCTCAAGACCAGCTTTGCAGGAAGCCGGAACAAGAGAAAATAAAAAAAACAATCATACAGCATCTGGTATTCCCAGTTGGTCTCCTATCCAAGTACTAACCAGGCCCGGCCCTGTTTAGCTTTCAAGATCAGATGAGATTAGGTTTATTCAGGGTGGTGTGTCTGTAGGTATTGGCTTCCTAATGACCTACATCTCTTATACATCTCAAAACCAGCATTGAAGGAAGCCGGAACAAGAGAAAATAAAAAAAAAAGGCCTAAAGCACCTGGTATTCCCAGGTGGTCTCCCATCCAAGTACTAACCAGGCCCGGTCCTGCTTAGCTTCCAAGATCAGATGAGATTGGGCTTGTTCAGGGTGGTGTGGCTGTAGGTATTTGTTTTCTAATGACCTACATGTCTTATACATCTCAAAACCAGCATTGAAGGAAGCCGGAACAAGAGAAAATAAAAAAAAATAGCCTACAGCACCAAGTATTCCCAGGTGGTCTCCCATCCAAGTACTAACCAGGCCCGGTCCTGCTTAGCTTCCAAGATCAGATGAGATTGGGCTTGTTCAGGGTGGTGTGGCTGTAGGTATTGGTTTTCTCATAACCTACATGTCTTATACATCTCAAAACCAGCTTCGAAGGAAGCCGGAACAAGAGAAAATAAAAAAAACTGCCTACAGCACCTGGTATTCCCAGGTGGTCTACCATCCAAGTACTAACCAGGCCCGGCCCTGCTTAGCTTCCAAGATCAGATGAGATTGGGCTTGTTCAGGGTGGTGTGGCTGTAGGTGTTGGTTTCCTCATGACCTACATCTCTTATACATCTCAAAACCAGCATTGAAGTAAGTCGGAACAAGAGAAAATAAAAAAGAATTGCCTACAGCACCTGGTATTCCGAGGTGGTCTCCCATCCAAGTACAAACCAGGCCCGGCCCTGCTTAGCTTCCAAGATCAGATGAGATTGGGCTTGTTCAGGGTGGTGTGGCTGTAGGTATTGGTTTCCTAATGACCTACATCTCTTATACATCTCAAAACCAGCATTGAAGGAAGCCGGAACAAGAGAAAATAAAAAAAAATGGCCTACAGCACCTGGTATTCCCAGGTGGTCTCCCATCCAAGTACTAACCAGGCCCGATCCTGCTTAGCTTCCAAGATCAAATGAGATTGGGCTTGTTCAGGGTGGTGTGGCTGTAGGTATTGGTTTTCTAAAGACCTACATGTCTTATACATCTCAAAACCAGCATTGAAGGAAGTCGGAACAAGAGAAAATAAAAAAAAATTGCCTACAGCACCTGGTATTCCCAGGTGGTCTCCCATCCAAGTACTAACCAGGCCCAGCCCTTCTTAGCTTCCAAGATCAGATGAGATTGGGCTTGTTCAGGGTGGTGTGGCTGTAGGTATTGGTTTCCTAAAGACCTACATCTCTTATACATCTCAAAACCAGCTGCGAAAGGAGCCGGAACAAGAGAAAATAAAAAAAAAATTGCCTAAAGCACCTGGTATTCCCCCATCCAACTACTAACCAGGCCTGGCCCTGCTTAGCTTTGAAGATCAGACGAGATTGGACTTGCTCAGGGTGGTGTGGCTGTAGATATTGATTTCCTAATGACCTACATCTCTTATACATCTCAAAACCAGCATTGAAGGAAGTCGGAACAAGAGAAAATAAAAAAAAATTGCCTACAGCACCTGGTATTCCCAGCTGGTCTCCCATCCAAGTACTAACCAGGCCCAGCCCTGCTTAGCTTCCAAGATCAGACGAGATTGGGCTTTTTCAGGGTGGTGTGGCTGTAGGTATTGTTTTTCTAATGACCTACATCTCTTATACATCTCAAAACCAGCATTGAAGGAAGTCGGAACAAGAGAAAATAAAAAAGAAAGGCCTACAGCATCTGGTATTCCCAGGTGGTCTCCCATCAAAGTACTAACCAGGCCCAGCCCTTCTTAGCTTCCAAGATCAGATGAGATTGGGCTTGTTCAGGGTGGTGTGGCTGTAGGTATTGGTTTCTTACTGACCTACATCTCTTATACATCTTAAAACCAGCATTGTAGGAAGCCGGAACAAGAGTAAATAAAAAAAAAGGCCTACAGCACCTGGTATTCCCAGGTGGTCTCCCATCCGAGTACTAACCAGGCCCGGCCCTGCTTAGCTTCCAAGATCAGATGAGATTGGGCTTGTTCAGGGGGGTGTGGCTATAGCATTTGTTTCCTAAAGACCTACATCTCTTATACATCTCAAATCCAGCTTCGAAGGAAGCCGGAACAAGAGAAAATAAAAAAAAAAGGCCTACAGCACCTGGTATTCCCAGGTGGTCTCCCATCCAAGTATTAACCAGGCCCGGCCCTGCTTAGCTTCCAAGATCAGACGAGATTGGGCTTGTTCAGGGTGGTGTGGCTGTATGTATAGGTTTCCTAATGACCTACATCTCTTATACATCTCAAAACCAGCATTGAAGGAAGCCGGAACAAGAGAAAATAAAAAAAAATGGCCTACAGCACCTGGTATTCCCAGGTGGTCTCCCATCCAAGTACTAACCAGGCCCGGTCCTGCTTAGCTTCCAAGATCAAATGAGATTGGGCTTGTTCGGGGTGGTGTGGCTGTAGGTATTGGTTTTCTAAAGACCTACATGTCTTATACATCTCAAAACCAGCTTCGAAGGAAGCCGGAACAAGAGAAAATAAAAAAAAACCGCCTACATCACCTGGTATTCCCAGGTGGTCTCCCATCCAAGCCGGGCCCTGCTTAGCTTCCAAGATCAGACGAGATTAGGCTTGTTCAGGGTGGTGTGGCTGTAGGTATTGGTTTCCTAATGACCTACATCTCTTATACATCTGAAATCCAGCTTCGAAGGAAGCCGGAACAAGAGAAAATAAAAAAAAATGGCCTACAACACCTGGTATTCCCAGATGGTCTCCCATCCAAGTGCTAACCAGGCCTGGCCCTGCTTAGCTTCCAAGATCAGACGAGATTGGGCTTGTTCAGGGTGGTGTGGCTGTATGTATTGTTTTCCTAATGACCTACATCTCTTATACATCTCAAAACCAGCATTGAAGGAAGCCGGAACAAGAGAAAATAAAAAAAAAGGCCTACAGCACCTGGTATTCATAGGTGGTCTCCCATCCAAGTACTAACCAGGCCCGACGCTACTTAGCATCCAAGATCAGATGAGATTGGGCTTGTTCAGGGTGGTGTGGTTATAGTATTGGTTTCCTAATGACCTACATCTCTTATACATCTCAAAACCAGCATTGAAGGAAGTCGGAACAAGAGAAAATAAAAAGAATTGCCTACAGCACTTGGTATTCCCATGTGGTCACCCATCCAAGTACTAACCAGGCCTGGCCCTGCTTAGCTTCCAAGATCAGATGAGATTGGGCTTGTTCAGGGTGGTGTGACTGTAGGTATTGTTTTTCTAATGACCTACATCTCTTATACATCTCAAAACCAGCATTGAAGGAAGACGGAACAAGAGAAAATAAAAAAAAAAAAAGGCCTACAGCACCTGGTATTCCCAGGTGGTCTCCCATCCAAGTATTAACCAGGCCCAGCCCTTCTTAGCTTCCAAGATCAGATGAGATTGGGCTTGTTCAGGGTGGTGTGGCTGTAGGTATGGTTTCCTTTTGACCTACATCTCTTATACATCTGAAAACCAGCATTGAAGGAAGCCGGAACAAGAAAAAATAAAATAAAAGGCCTACAGCACCTGGTATTCCCAGGTGGTCTCCCATCCAAGTACTAACCAGGCCCGGCCCTGCTTAGCTTCCAAGATCAGATGAGATTGGGCTTGTTCAGGGTGGTGTGGCTGTAGGTATTGGCTTCCTAATGACCTACATCTCTTATACATCTCAAAACCAGCATTGAAGGAAGCCGGAACAAGAGAAAATAAAAAAAAATGGCCTACAGCACCTGGTATTCCCAGGTGGTCTCCCATCCAAGTACTAACCAGGCCCGGTCCTGCTTAGCTTCCAAGATTAAATGAGATTGGGCTTGTTCAGGGTGGTGTGGCTGTAGGTATTGGTTTTCTAAAGACCTACATGTCTTATACATCTCAAAACCAGCTTCGAAGGAAGCCGGAACAAGAGAAAATAAAAAAAAACTGCCTACAGCACCTGGTATTCCCAGGTGGTCTCCCATCCAAGTACTAACCAGGCTGGGCCCTGCTTAGCTTCCAAGATCAGACGAGATTGGGCTTGTTCAGGGTGGTGTGGCTGTAGGTATTGGTTTCCTAATGACCTACATCTCTTATACATCTCAAAACCAGCATTGAAGGAAGTCGGAACAAGAGAAAATAAAAAAAAATTGCCTACAGCACCTGGTATTCCCAGGTGGTCTCCCATCCAAGTACTAACCAGGCCCGGCCCTTCTTAGCTTCCAAGATCAGATGAGATTGGGCTTGTTCAGGGTGGTGTGGCTGTAGGTATTGGTTTCCTAAAGACCTACATCTCTTATACATCTCAAAACCAGCTTCCAAGGAAGCCGGAACAAGAGAAAATAAAAAAAAAATTGCCTAAAGCACCTGGTATTCCCAGGTGGTCTCCCATTTAACTACTAACCAGGCCTGGCCCTGCTTAGCTTTGAAGATCAGACGAGATTGGGCTTGTTCAGGGTGGTGTGGCTGTAGATATTGATTTCCTAATGACCTACATCTCTTATACATCTCAAAACCAGCATTGAAGGAAGTCGGAACAAGAGAAAATAAAAAAAAATTGCCTACAGCACCTGGTATTCCCAGGTGGTCTCCCATCCAAGTACTAACCAGGCCCAGCCCAGCTTCCAAGATCAGACGAGATTTGGCTTGTTCAGGGTGGTGTGGCTGTATGTATTGGTTTCCTAATGACCTACATCTCTTATACATCTCAAAACCACTATTGAAGGAAGCCGGAACAAGAGAAAATAAAAAAAAATGGCCTACAGCACCTGGTATTCCCAGGTGGTCTCCCATCCAAGTACTAATCAGGCCCGGTCCTGCTTAGCTTCCAAGATCAAATGAGATTGGGCTTGTTCAGGGTGGTGTGGCTGTAGGTATTGGTTTTCTAAAGACCTACATGTCTTATACATCTCAAAACCAGCTTCGAAGGAAGCCGGAACAAGAGAAAATAAAAAAAAACTGCCTACAGCACCTGGTATTCCCAGGTGGTCTCCCATCCAAGTACTAACCAGGCTGGGCCCTGCTTAGCTTCCAAGATCAGACGAGATTGGGCTTGTTCAGGGTGGTGTGGCTGTAGGTATTGGTTTCCTAATGACCTACATCTCTTATACATCTCAAATCCAGCTTCGAAGGAAGCCGGAACAAGAGAAAATAAAAAAAAAAGGCCTACAGCACCTGGTATTCCCAGATGGTCTCCCATCCAAGTACTAACCAGGCCCGGCCCTGCTTAGCTTTTAAGATCAGACGAGATTAGGCTTATTCAGGGTGGTGTGTCTGTAGGTATTGGCTTCCTAATGACCTACATCTCTTATACATCTCAAAACCAGCATTGAAGGAAGCCGGAACAAGAGAAAATAAAAAAAAATGGCCTACAGCACCTGGTATTCCCAGGCGGTCTCCCATCCAAGTACTAACCAGGCCCGGCCCTGCTTGGCTTTCAAGATCAGACGAGATTAGGCTTATTCAGGGTGGTGTGTCTGTAGGTATTGGCTTCCTAATGACCTACATGTCTTATACATCT
Organism: Mixophyes australis; assembly: GCA_036250195.1. Classification (NCBI taxonomy): domain Eukaryota; kingdom Metazoa; phylum Chordata; class Amphibia; order Anura; family Limnodynastidae; genus Mixophyes; species Mixophyes australis. The sequence goes on from JAVHZZ010000001.1 coordinate 435,762,656, forward strand.
CAAAACCAGCTTCGAAGGAAGCCGGAACAAGAGAAAATAAAAAAAACTGCCTACAGCACCTGGTATTCCCAGGTGGTCTACCATCCAAGTACTAACCAGGCCCGGCCCTGCTTAGCTTCCAAGATCAGATGAGATTGGGCTTGTTCAGGGTGGTGTGGCTGTAGGTGTTGGTTTCCTCATGACCTACATCTCTTATACATCTCAAAACCAGCATTGAAGTAAGTCGGAACAAGAGAAAATAAAAAAGAATTGCCTACAGCACCTGGTATTCCCAGGTGGTCTCCCATCCAAGTACTAACCAGGCCCGGCCCTGCTTAGCTTCCAAGATCAGATGAGATTGGGCTTGTTCAGGGTGGTGTGGCTGTAGGTATTGATTTCCTAATGACCTACATCTCTTATACATCTCAAAACCAGCATTGAAGGAAGCCGGAACAAGAGAAAATAAAAAAAAATGGCCTACAGCACCTGGTATTCCCAGGTGGTCTCCCATCCAAGTACTAACCAGGCCTGGTCCTGCTTAGCTTCCAAGATCAAATGAGATTGGGCTTGTTCAGGGTGGTGTGGCTGTAGGTATTGGTTTTCTAAAGACCTACATGTCTTATACATCTCAAAACCAGCTTCGAAGGAAGCCGGAACAAGAGAAAATAAAAAAAAACTGCCTTCAGCACCTGGTATTCCCAGGTGGTCTCCCATCCAAGTACTAACCAGGCCGGGCCCTGCTTAGCTTCCAAGATCAGACTAGATTTGGCTTGTTCAGGCTGGTGTGGCTGTAGGTATTGGTTTCCTAATGACCTACATCTCTTATACATCTCAAAACCAGCATTGAAGGAAGTCGGAACAAGAGAAAATAAAAAAAAATTGCCTACAGCACCTGGTATTCCCAGGTGGTCTCCCATCCAAGTACTAACCAGGCCCAGTCCTTCTTAGCTTCCAAAATCAGATGAAATTGGGCTTGTTCAGGGTGGTGTGGCTGTAGGTATTGGTTTACTAAAGACCTACATCTCTTATACATCTCAAAACCAGCTTCGAAGGGAGGCGAAACAAGAGAAAATAAAAAAAAAATTGCCTAAAGCACCTGGTATTCCCAGGTGGTCTCCCATCAAACTACTAACCAGGCCTGGCCCTGCTTCGCTTTGAAGATCAGACGAGATTGGGCTTGTTCAGGGTGGTGTAGCTGTAGATATTGATTTCCTAATGACCTACATCTCTTATACATCTCAAAACCAGCATTGAAGGAAGTCGGAACAAGAGAAAATGAAAAAAAATTGCCTACAGCACCTGGTATTCCCAGCTGGTCTCCCATCCAAGTACTAACCAGGCCCAGCCCTGCTTAGCTTCCAAGATCAGACGAGATTGGGCTTGTTCAGGGTGGTGTGGCTGTAGGTATTGTTTTTCTAATGACCTACATCTCTTATACATCTCAAAACCAGCATTGAAGGAAGTCGGAACAAGAGAAAATAAAAAAGAAAGGCCTACAGCATCTGGTATTCAAAGGTGGTCTCCCATCAAAGTACTAACCAGGCCCAGCCCTTCTTAGCTTCCAAGATCAGATGAGTTTGGGCTTGTTCAGGGTGGTGTGGCTGTAGGTATTGGTTTCTTACTGACCTACATCTCTTATACATCTTAAAACCAGCATTGTAGGAAGCCGGAACAAGAGAAAATAAAAAAAAAGGCCTACAGCACCTGGTATTCCCAGGTGGTCTCCCATCCAAGTACTAACCAGGCCCGGCCCTGCTTAACTTCCAAGATCAGACGAGATTGGGCTTGTTCAGGGTGGTGTGGCTGTATGTATTGGTTTCCTAATGACCTACATCTCTTATACATCTCAAAACCAGCATTGAAGGAAGCCGGAACAAGAGAAAATAAAAAAAAATGGCCTACAGCACCTGGTATTCCCAGGTGGTCTCCCATCCAAGTACTAACGAGGCCCGGTCCTGCTTAGCTTCCAAGATCAAATGAGATTGGGCTTGTTCAGGGTGGTGTGGCTGTAGGTATTGGTTTTCTAAAGACCTACATGTCTTATACATCTCAAAACCAGCTTTGAAGGAAGTCGGAACAAGAGAAAATAAAAAAAAAAGGCCTACAGCCCCTGGTATTCATAGGTGGTCTCCCATCCAAGTACTAACCAGGCCCGACTCTACTTAGCATCCAAGATCAGATGAGATTGGGCTTGTTCAGGGTGGTGTGGTTATAGTATTGGTTTCCTAATGACCTACATCTCTTATACATCTCAAGACCAGCTTTGCAGGAAGCCGGAACAAGAGAAAATAAAAAAAACAATCATACAGCATCTGGTATTCCCAGTTGGTCTCCTATCCAAGTACTAACCAGGCCCGGCCCTGTTTAGCTTTCAAGATCAGATGAGATTAGGTTTATTCAGGGTGGTGTGTCTGTAGGTATTGGCTTCCTAATGACCTACATCTCTTATACATCTCAAAACCAGCATTGAAGGAAGCCGGAACAAGAGAAAATAAAAAAAAAAGGCCTAAAGCACCTGGTATTCCCAGGTGGTCTCCCATCCAAGTACTAACCAGGCCCGGTCCTGCTTAGCTTCCAAGATCAGATGAGATTGGGCTTGTTCAGGGTGGTGTGGCTGTAGGTATTTGTTTTCTAATGACCTACATGTCTTATACATCTCAAAACCAGCTTCGAAGGAAGCCGGAACAAGAGAAAATTAAAAAAACTGCCTACAGCACCTGGTATTCCCAGGTGGTCTACCATCCAAGTACTAACCAGGCCCGGCCCTGCTTAGCTTCCAAGATCTGATGAGATTGGGCTTGTTCAGGGTGGTGTGGCTGTAGGTGTTGGTTTCTTCATGACCTACATCTCTTATACATCTCAAAACCAGCATTGAAGGAAGTCGGAACAAGAGAAAATAAAAAAGAATTGCCTACAGCACCTGGTATTCCCAGGTGGTCTCCCATCCAAGTACTAACGAGGCCCGTCACTGCTTAGCTTCCAAGATCAGATGAGATTGGGCTTGTCCAGGGTGGTGTGACTGTAGGTATTGTTTTTCTAATGACCTACATCTCTTATACATCTCAAAACCAGCATTGAAGGAAGACGGAACAAGAGAAAATAAAAAAAAAAAGGCCTACAGCACCTGGTATTCCCAGGTGGTCTCCCATCCAAGTATTAACCAGGCCCAGCCCTTCTTAGCTTCCAAGATCAGATGAGATTGGGCTTGTTCAGGGTGGTGTGGCTGTAGGTATGGTGTCCTACTGACCTACATCTCTTATACATCTGAAAACCAGCAATGAAGGAAGCCGGAACAAGAAAAAATAAAATAAAAGGCCTACAGCACCTGGTATTCCCAGGTGGTCTCCCATCCAAGTACTAACCAGGCCCGGCCCTGCTTAGCTTCCAAGATCAGATGAGATTGGGCTTGTTCAGGGTGGTGTGGCTGTAGGTCTTGGTTTCCTAATGACCTACATCTCTTATACATCTCAAGACCAGCATTGAAGGAAGCCGGAACAAGAGAAAATAAAAAAAAATGGCCTACAGCACCTGGTATTCCCAGGTGGTCTCCCATCCAAGTACTAACCAGGCCCGGTCCTGCTTAGCTTTCAAGATCAAATGAGATTGGGCTTGTTCAGGGTGGTGTCGCTATAGGTATTGGTGTTCTAAAGACCTACATGTCTTATACATCTCAAAACCAGCTTCGAAGGAAGCCGGAACAAGAGAAAATAAAAAAAAACTGCCTACAGCACCTGGTATTCCCAGGTGGTCTCCCATCCAAGTACTAACCAGGCCGGGCCCTGCTTAGCTTCCAAGATCAGACAAGATAGGGCTTGTTCAGGGTGGTGTGGCTGTAGGTATTGGTTTCCTAATGACCTACATCTCTTATACATCTCAAATCCAGCTTCGAAGGAAGCCGGAACAAGGGAAAAAAAAAAAAAGGCCTACAGCACCTGGTATTCCCAGAAGGTCTTCCATCCAAGTACTAACCAGGCCTAGCCCTTCTTAGCTTCCAAGATCAGATGAGATTGGGCTTGTTCAGGGTGGTGTGGCTGTAGGTATTGGTTTCCTAAAGACCTACATCTCTTATACATCTCAAAACCAGCTTCGAAGGAAGCCGGAACAAGAGAAAATAAAAAAAAATTGCCTAAAGCACCTGGTATTCCCAGGTGGTCTCCCATCCAACTACTAACCAGGCCCAGCCCTGCTTAGCTTTGAAGATCAGACGAGATTGGGCTTGTTCAGGGTGGTGTGGCTGTAGATATTGATTTCCTAATGACCTACATCTCTTATACATCCCAAAACCAGCATTGAAGGAAGTCGGAACAAGAGAAAATAAAAAAAAATTGCCTACAGCACCTGGTATTCCCAGGTGGTCTCCCATCCAAGTACTAACCAGGCCCAGCGCTGCTTAGCTTCCAAGATCAGACGAGATTGGGCTTTTTCAGGGTGGTGTGGCTGTAGGTATTGTTTTCTAATGACTTACATCTCTTATACATCTCAAAACCAGCATTGAAGGAAGTCGGAACAAGAGAAAATAAAAAAGAAAGGCCTACAGCACCTGGTATTCCCAGGTGGTCTCCCATCAAAGTACTAACCAGGCCCAGCCCTTCTTAGCTTCCAAGATCAGATGAGATTGGGCTTGTTCAGGGTGGTGTGGCTGTAGGTATTGGTTTCTTACTGACCTACATCTCTTATACATCTTAAAACCAGCATTGTAGGAAGCCGGAACAAGAGAAAATAAAAAAAAAGGCCTACAGCACCTGGTATTCCCAGGTGGTCTCCCATCCGAGTACTAACCAGGCCCGGCCCTGCTTAGCTTCCAAGATCAGATGAGATTGGGCTTGTTCAGGGGGGTGTGGCTATAGCATTCGTTTCCTAAAGACCTACATCTCTTATACATCTCAAATTCAGCTTCGAAGGAAGCCGGAACAAGAGAAAATAAAAAAATAAGGCCTACAGCACCTGGTATTCCCAGGTGGTCTCCCATCCAAGTACTAACCAGGCCCGGCCCTGCTTAGCTTCCAAGATCAGACGAGATTGGGCTTGTTCAGGGTGGTGTGGCTGTATGTATTGGTTTCCTAATGACCTACATCTCTTATACATCTCAAAACCAGCATTGAAGGAAGCCGGAACAAGAGAAAATAAAAAAAAATGGCCTACAGCACCTGGCATTCCCAGATGGTCTCCCATCCAAGTACTAACCAGGCCTGGTCCTGCTTAGCTTCCAAGATCAAATGAGATTGGGCTTGTTCAGGGTGGTGTGGCTGTAGGTATTGGTTTTCTAAAGACCTACATGTCTTATACATCTCAAAACCAGCTTCGAAGGAAGCCGGAACAAGAGAAAATAAAAAAAAACTGCCTACAGCACCTGGTATTCCCAGGTGGTCTCCCACCCAAGTACTAACCAGGCCGGGCCCTGCTTAGCTTCCAAAATCAGACAAGATTGGGCTTGTTCAGGGCGGTGTGGCTGTAGGTATTGTTTTCCTAATGACCTACATCTCTTATACATCTCAAAACCAGCATTGAAGGAAGCCGGAACAAGAGAAAATAAAAAAAAAAGGCCTACAGCACCTGGTATTCATAGGTGGTCTCCCATCCAAGTACTAACCAGGCCCGACCCTACTTAGCATCCAAGATCAGATGAGATTGGGCTTGTTCAGGGTGGTGTGGTTATAGTATTGGTTTCCTAATGACCTACATCTCTTATACATCTCAAAACCAGCATTGAAGGAAGTCGGAACAAGAGAAAATAAATAAGAATTGCCTACAGCACCTGGTATTCCCAGTTGGTCACCCATTCAAGTACTAACCAGGCCCGGCCCTGCTTAGCTTCCAAGATCAGATGAGATTGGGTTTGTCCAGGGTGGTGTGACTGTAGGTATTGTTTTTCTAATGACCTACATCTCTTATACATCTCAAAACCAGCTTCGAAGGAAGTCGGAACAAGAGAAAATAAAAAAAAACTGCCTACAGCACCTGGTATTCCCAGGTGGTCTCCCATCCAAGTACTAACCAGGCCGGGCCCTGCTTAGCTTCCAAGATCAGACGAGATTGGGCTTGTTCAGGGTGGTGTGGCTGTAGGTATTGGTTTCTTAATGACCTACATCTCTTATACATCTCAAAACCAGCATTGAAGGAAGTCGGAACAAGAGAAAATAAAAAAAAATTGCCTACAGCACCTGGTATTCCCAGGTGGTCTCCCATCCAAGTACTAACCAGGCCCGGCCCTTCTTAGCTTCCAAGATCAGATGAGATTGGGCATGTTCAGGGTGGTGTGGCTGTAGGTATTGTTTTCTTAAAGACCTACATCTCTTATACATCTCAAAACCAGCTTCGAAGGCAGCCGGAACAAGAGAAAATAAAAAAAAAATTGCCTAAAGCACCTGGTATTCCCAGGTGGTCTCCCATCCAACTACTAACCAGGCCTGGCCCTGCTTAGCTTTGAAGATCAGACGAGATTGGGCTTGTTCAGGGTGGTGTGGCTGTAGATATTGATTTCCTAATGACCTACATCTCTTATACATCTCAAAACCAGCATTGAAGGAAGTCGGAACAAGAGAAAATAAAAAAAAATTGCCTACAGCACCTGGTATTCCCAGGTGGTCTCCCTTCCAAGTACTAACCAGGCCCAGCCCTACTTAGCTTCCAAGATCAGACGAGATTGGGCTTTTTCAGGGTGGTGTGGCTGTAGGTATTGTTTTTCTAATGACCTACATCTCTTATACATCTCAAAACCAGCATTGAAGGAAGTCGGAACAAGAGAAAATAAAAAAGAAAGGCCTACAGCACCTGGTATTCCCAGGTGGTCTCCCATCAAAGTACTAACCAGGCCCAGCCCTTCTTAGCTTCCAAGATCAGATGAGATTGGGCTTGTACAGGGTGGTGTGGCTGTAGGTATTGGTTTCTTACTGACCTACATCTCTTATACATCTTAAAACCAGCATTGTAGGAAGCCGGAACAAGAGAAAATAAAAAAAAAGGCCTACAGCACCTGGTATTCCCAGGTGGTCTCCCATCCGAGTACTAACCAGGCCCGGCCCTGCTTAGCTTCCAAGATCAGATGAGATTGGGCTTGTTCAGGGGGGTGTGGCTATAGCATTGGTTTCCTAAAGACCTACATCTCTTATACATCTCAAATCCAGCTTCGAAGGAAGCCGGAACAAGAGAAAATAAAAAAATAAGGCCTACAGCACCTGGTATTCCCAGGTGGTCTAACATCCAAGTACTAACCAGGCCCGGCCCTGCTTAGCTTCCAAGATCAGACGAGATTAGGCTTGTTCAGGGTGGTGTGGCTGTATGTATTGGTTTCCTAATGACCTACATCTCTTATACATCTCAAAACCAGCATTGAAGGAAGCCGGAACAAGAGAAAATAAAAAAAAATGGCCTACAGCACCTGGTATTCCCAGGTGGTCTCCCATCCAAGTACTAACCAGGCCCGGTCCTGCTTAGCTTCCAAGATCAAATGAGATTGGGCTTGTTCAGGGTGGTGTGGCTGTAGGTATTGGTTTTCTAAAGACCTACATGTCTTATACATCTCAAAACCAGCTTCGAAGGAAGCCGGAACAAGAGAAAATAAAAAAAAAACTGCCTACAGCACCTGGTATTCCCAGGTGGTCTCCCATCCAAGTACTAACCAGGCCGGGCCCTGCTTAGCTTCCAAAATCAGACGAGATTGGGCTTGTTCAGGGTGGTGTGGCTGTAGGTATTGGTTTCCTAATGACCTACATCTCTTATACATCTCAAATCCAGCTTCGAAGGAAGCCGGAACAAGAGAAAATAAAAAAAAAAGGCCTACAGCACCTGGTATTCCCAGATGGTCTCCGATCCAAGTACTAACCAGGCCTGGCCCTGCTTAGCTTCCAAGATCAGACGAGATTGGGCTTGTTCAGGGTGGTGTGGCTGTATGTGTTGGTTTCCTAATGACCTACATCTCTTATACATCTCAAAACCAGCATTGAAGGAAGCCGGAACAAGAGAAAATAAAAAAAAAATGCCTACAGCACCTGGTATTCCCAGATGGTCTCCCATCTAAGTACTAACCAGGCCTGGCCCTGCTTAGCTTCCAAGATCAGACGAGATTGGGCTTGTTCAGGGTGGTGTGGTTATAGTATTGGTTTCATAATGACCTACATCTCTTATACATCTCAAAACCAGCTTTGCAGGAAGCCGGAACAAGAGAAAATAAAAAAAACAATCATACAGCATCTGGTATTACCAGTTGGTCTCCCATCCAAGTACTAACCAGGCCCGGCCCTGCTTAGCTTTCAAGATCAGATGAGATTAGGCTTATTCAGGGTGGTGTGTCTGTAAGTATTGGCTTCCTAATGACCTACATCTCTTATACATCTCAAAACCAGCATTGAAGGAAGTCGGAACAAGAGAAAATAAAAAAGAAAGGCCTACAGCACCTGGTATTCCCAGGTGGTCTCCCATCAAAGTACTAACCAGGCCCAGCCCTTCTTAGCTTCCAAGATCAGATGAGATTGGGCTTGTTCAGGGTGGTGTGGCTGTAGGTATTGGTTTCTTACTGACCTACATCTCTTATACATCTTAAAACCAGCATTGTAGGAAGCCGGAACAAGAGAAAATAAAAAAAAAGGCCTACAGCACCTGGTATTCCCAGGTGGTCTCCCATCCGAGTACTAACCAGGCCCGGCCCTGCTTAGCTTCCAAGATCAGATGAGATTGGGCTTGTTCAGGGGGGTGTGGCTATAGCATTGGTTTCC
>JAVHZZ010000001.1:435778845-435801345 GCA_036250195.1 Mixophyes australis
GACCTACATCTCTTATACATCTCAAAACCAGCATTGAAGGAAGTCGGAACAAGAGAAAATAAAAAAAAATTGCCTACAGCACCTGGTATTCCCAGGTGGTCTCCCATCCAAGTACTAATCAGGCCCAGCCCTGCTTAGCTTCCAAGATCAGACGAGATTGGGCTTGTTCAGGGTGGTGTGGCTGTAGGTATTGTTTTTCTAATGACCTACATCTCTTATACATCACAAAACCAGCATTGAAGGAAGTCGGAACAAGAGAAAATAAAAAAGAAAGGCCTACAGCATCTGGTATTCCCAGGTGGTCTCCCATCAAAGTACTAACCAGGCCCAGCCCTTCTTAGCTTCCAAGATCAGACGAGATTGGGCTTGTTCAGGGTGGTGTGGCTGTATGTATTGGTTTCCTAATGACCTACATCTCTTATACATCTCAAAACCAGCATTGAAGGAAGCCGGAACAAGAGAAAATAAAAAAAAATGGCCTACAGCACCTGGTATTCCCAGGTGGTCTCCCATCCAAGTACTAACCAGGCCTGGTCCTGCTTAGCTTCCAAGATCAAATGAGATTGGGCTTGTTCAGGGTGGTGTGGCTGTAGGTATTGGCTTTTCTAAAGACCTACATGTCTTATACATCTCAAAACCAGCTTCGAAGGAAGCCGGAACAAGAGAAAATAAAAAAAAACTGCCTACAGCACCTGGTATTCCCAGGTGGTCTCCCATCCAAGTACTAACCAGGCCTGGCCCTGCTTAGCTTCCAAGATCAGACGAGATTGGGCTTGTTCAGGGTGGTGTGGCTGTAGGTATTGGTTTTCTAATGACCTACATCTCTTATACATCTCAAATCCAGCTTCGAAGGAAGCCGGAACAAGAGAAAATAAAAAAAAAAGGCCTACAGCACCTTTTATTCCCAGATGGTCTCCCATCCAAGTACTAACCAGGCCTGGCCCTGCTTAGCTTCCAAGATCAGACGAGATTGGGCTTGTTCAGGGTGGTGTGGCTGTATGTATTGTTTTCCTAATGACCTACATCTCTTATACATCTCAAAACCAGCATTGAAGGAAGCCGGAACAAGAGAAAATAAAAAAAAAAGGCCTACAGCACCTGGTATTCATAGGTGGTCTCCCATCCAAGTACTAACCAGGCCCGACCCTACTTAGCATCCAAGATCAGATGAGATTGGGCTTGTTCAGGGTGGTGTGGTTATAGTATTGGTTTCCTCATGACCTACATCTCTTATACATCTCAAAACCAGCTTTGCAGGAAGCCGGAACAAGAGAAAATAAAAAAAACAATCATACAGCATCTGGTATTCCCAGTTGGTCTCCTATCCAAATACTAACCAGGCCCTGCCCTGCTTAGCTTTCAAAATCAGACGAGATTAGGCTTATTGAGGGTGGTGTGTCTGTAGGTATTGGCTTCCTAATGACCTACATCTCTTATACATCTCAAAACCAGCATTGAAGGAAGCCGGAACAAGAGAAAATAAAAAAAAATGGCCTACAGCACCTGGTATTCCCAGGTGGTCTCCCATCCAAGTACTAACCAGGCCCGGTCCTGCTTAGCTTCCAAGATCAGATGAGATTGGGCTTGTTCAGGGTGGTGTGGCTGTAGGTATTGGTTTTCTAATGACCTACATGTCTTATACATCTCAAAACCAGCTTCGAAGGAAGCCGGAACAAGAGAAAATAAAAAAAACTGCCTACAGCACCTGTTATTCCCAGGTGGTCTACCATCCAAGTACTAACCAGGCTAGGCCCTGCTTAGCTTCCAAGATCAGATGAGATTGGGCTTGTCCAGGGTGGTGTGGCTGTAGGTATTGGTTTCTTACTGACCTACATCACTTATACATCTTAAAACCAGCATTGTAGGAAGCCGGAACAAGAGAAAATAAAAAAAAAGGCCAACAGCACCTGGTATTCCCAGGTGGTCTCCCATCCGAGTACTAACCAGGCCCGGCCCTGCTTAGCTTCCAAGATCAGATGAGATTGGGCTTGTTCAGGGGGGTGTGGCTATAGCATTGGTTTCCTAAAGACCTACATCTCTTATACATCTCAAATCCAGCTTCGAAGGAAGCCGGAACAAGAGAAAATAAAAAAATAAGGCCTACAGCACCTGGTATTCCCAGGTGGTCTCCCATCCAAGTACTAACCAGGCCCGGCCCTGTTTAGCTTCCAAGAACAGACGAGATTGGGCTTGTTCAGGGTGGTGTGGCTGTATGTATTGGTTTTCTAATGACCTACATCTCTTATACATCTCAAAACCAGCATTGAAGGAAGCCGGAACAAGAGAAAATAAAAAAAAATGGCCTACAGCACCTGGTATTCCCAGGTGGTCTCCCATCCAAGTACTAACCAGGCCCGGTCCTGCTTAGCTTCCAAGAACAGACGAGATTGGGCTTGTTCAGGGTGGTGTGGCTGTATGTATTGGTTTCCTAATGACCTACATCTCTTATACATCTCAAAACCAGCATTGAAGGAAGCCGGAACAAGAGAAAATAAAAAAAAAATTGCCTAAAGCACCTGGTATTCCCAGGTGGTCTCCCATCCAACTACTAACCAGGCATGGCCCTGCTTAGCTTTGAAGATGAGACGAGATTGGGCTTGTTCAGGGTGGTGTGGCTGTAGATATTGCTTTCCTAATGACCTACATCTCTTATACATCTCAAAACCAGCATTGAAGGAAGTCGGAACAAGAGAAAATAAAAAAAAGTTGCCTACAGCACCTGGTATTCCCAGGTGGTCTCCCATCCAAGTACTAACCAGGCCCAGCCCTGCTTAGCTTCCAAGATCAGACGAGATTGGGCTTGTTCAGGGTGGTGTGGCTGTAGGTATTGTTTTTCTAATGACCTACATCTCTTATACATCTCAAAACCAGCATTGAAGGAAGTCGGAACAAGAGAAAATAAAAAAGAAAGGCCTACAGCATCTGGTATTCCCAGGTGGTCTCCAATCAAAGTACTAACCAGGCCCAGCCCTTCTTAGCTTCCAAGATCAGATGAGATTGGGCTTGTTCAGGGTGGTGTGGCTGTAGGTATTGGTTTCTTACTGACCTACATCTCTTATACATCTTAAAACCAGCATTGTAGGAAGCCGGAACAAGTGAAAATAAAAAAGAAAGGCCTACAGCACCTGGTATTCCCAGGTGGTCTCCCATCCGAGTACTAACCAGGTCCGGCCCTGCTTAGCTTCCAAGATCAGATGAGAATGGGCTTGTTCAGGGGGGTGTGGCTATAGCATTGGTTTCCTAAAGACCTACATCTCTTATACATCTCAAATCCAGCTTCGAAGGAAGCCGGAACAAGAGAAAATAAAAAAGTAAGGCCTACAGCACCTGGTATTCCCAGGTGGTCTCCCATCCAAGTACTAACCAGGCCCGGCCCTGCTTAGCTTCCAAGATCAGATGAGATTGGGCTTGTTCAGGGTGGTGTGGCTGTAGGTATTGGTTTCCTAATGACCTACATCTCTTATACATCTCAAATCCAGCTTCGAAGGAAGCCGGAACAAGAGAAAATAAAAAAAAAGGCCTACAGCACCTGGTATTCCCAGGTAGTCTCCCATCCGAGTACTATCCAGGCCCGGCCCTGCTTAGCTTCCAAGATCAGATGAGATTGGGCTTGTTCAGGGGGGTGTGGCTATAGCATTGGTTTGCTAAAGACCTACATCTCTTATACATCTCAAATCCAGCTTCGAAGGAAGCCGGAACAAGAGAAAATAAAAAAATAAGGCCTACAGCACCTGGTATTCCCAGGTGGTCTCCCATCCAAGTACTAACCAGGCCCGACCCTACTTAGCATCCAAGATCAGATGAGATTGGGCTTGTTCAGGGTGGTGTGGTTATAGTATTGGTTTCCTAATGACCTACATCTCTTATGCATCTCAAAACCAGCTTTGCAGGAAGCCGGAACAAGAGAAAATAAAAAAAACAATCATTCAGCATCTGGTATTCCCAGTTGGTCTCCTATTCAAGTACTAACCAGGCCCGGCTCTGCTTAGCTTTCAAGATCAGACGAGATTAGGCTTATTCAGGGTGGTGTGTCTGTAGGTATTGGCTTCCTAATGACCTACATCTCTTATACATCTCAAAACCAGCATTGAAGGAAGCCAGAACAAGAGAAAATAAAAAAAAATGGCCTACAGCACCTGGTATTCCCAGGTGGTGTCCCATCCAAGTACTAACCAGGCCCGGTCCTGCGTAGCTTCCAAGCTCAGATGAGATTGGGCTTGTTCAGGGTGGTGTGGCTGTAGATATTGGTTTGCTAATGACCTACATGCCTTATACATCTCAAAACCAGCTTCGAAGGAAGCCGGAACAAGAGAAAATAAAAAAAACTGCCTACAGCACCTGGTATTCCCAGGTGGTCTACCATCCAAGTACTAACCAGGCCCAGCCCTTCTTAGCTTCCAAGATCAGATGAGATTGGGCTTGTTCAGGGTGGTGTGGCTGTAGGTATTGTTTCCTACTGACCTACATCTCTTATACATCTGAAAACCAGCATTGAAGGAAGCCGGAACAAGAAAAAATAAAATAAATGGCCTACAGCACCTGGTATTGCCAGGTGGTCTCCCATCCAAGTACTAACCAGGCACGGCCCTGCTTAGCTTCCAAGATCAGACGAGATTGGGCTTGTTCAGGGTGGTGTGGCTGTAGGTATGGTCTCCTACTGACCTACATCTCTTATACATCTGAAAACCAGCATTGAAGGAAGCCGGAACAAGAAAAAATAAAATAAAAGGCCTACAGCACCTGGTATTGCCAGGTGGTCTCCCATCCAAGTACTAACCAGGCACGGCCCTGCTTAGCTTCCAAGATCAGACGAGATTGGGCTTGCTCAGGGTGGTGTGGCTGTATGTATTGTTTTCCTTATGACCTACATCTCTTATACATCTCAAAACCAGCATTGAAGGAAGCCGGAACAAGAGAAAATAAAAAAAAAAGGCCTACAGCACCTGGTATTCATAGGTGGTCTCCCATCAAAGTACTAACCAGGCCCGACCCTACTTAGCATCCAAGATCAGATGAGATTGGGCTTGTTCAGGGTGGTGTGGTTATAGTATCGGTTTCCTAATGACCTACATCTCTTATACATCTCAAAACCAGCTTTGCAGGAAGCCGGAACAAGAGAAAATAAAAAAAACAATCATACAGCATCTGGTATTCCCAGTTGGTCTCCTATCCAAGTACTAACCAGGCCCGGCCCTGCTTAGCTTTCAAGATCAGACGAGATTAGGCTTATTCAGGGTGGTGTGTCTGTAGGTATTGGCTTCCTAATGACCTACATCTCTTATACATCTCAAAACCAGCATTGAAGGAAGCCGGAACAAGAGAAAATAAAAAAAATGGCCTACAGCACCTGGTATTCCCAGGTGGTCTCCCATCCAAGTACTAACCAGGCCCAGTCCTGCTTAGCTTCCAAGATCAGATGAGATTGGGCTTGTTCAGGGTGGTGTGGCTGTAGGTATTGGTTTCCTAAAGACCTACATCTCTTATACATCTCAAAACCAGCTTCGAAGGAAGCCGGAATAAGAGAAAATAAAAAAAAACTGCCTACAGCATCTGGTATTCCCAGGTGGTCTCCCATCCAACTACTAACCAGGCCTGGCCCTGCTTAGCTTTGAAGATCAGACGAGATTGGGCTTGTTCAGGGTGGTGTGGCTGTAGATATTGATTTCCTAATGACCTACATCTCTTATACATCTCAAAACCAGCATTGAAGGAAGTCGGAACAAGAGAAAATAAAAAAGAAAGGCCTACAGCATCTGGTATTCCCAGGTGGTCTCCCATCAAAGCACTAACCAGGCCCAGCCCTTCTTAGCTTCCAAGATCAGATGAGATTGGGCTTGTTCAGGGTGGTGTGGCTGTAGGTATTGATTTCTTACTGACCTACATCTCTTATACATCTTAAAACCAGCATTGTAGGAAGCCGGAACAAGAGAAAATAAAAAAAAAGGCCTACAGCACCTGGTATTCCCAGGTAGTCTCCCATCCGAGTACTATCCAGGCCCGGCCCTGCTTAGCTTCCAAGATCAGATGAGATTGGGCTTGTTCAGGGGGGTGTGGCTATAGCATTGGTTTGCTAAAGACCTACATCTCTTATACATCTCAAATCCAGCTTCGAAGGAAGCCGGAACAAGAGAAAATAAAAAAATAAGGCCTACAGCACCTGGTATTCCCAGGTGGTCTCCCATCCAAGTACTAACCAGGCCCGACCCTACTTAGCATCCAAGATCAGATGAGATTGGGCTTGTTCAGGGTGGTGTGGTTATAGTATTGGTTTCTTAATGACCTACATCTCTTATGCATCTCAAAACCAGCTTTGCAGGAAGCCGGAACAAGAGAAAATAAAAAAAACAATCATTCAGCATCTGGTATTCCCAGTTGGTCTCCTATTCAAGTACTAACCAGGCCCGGCTCTGCTTAGCTTTCAAGATCAGACGAGATTAGGCTTATTCAGGGTGGTGTGTCTGTAGGTATTGGCTTCCTAATGACCTACATCTCTTATACATCTCAAAACCAGCATTGAAGGAAGCCGGAACAAGAGAAAATAAAAAAAAATGGCCTACAGCACCTGGTATTCCCAGGTGGTCTCCCATCCAAGTACTAACCAGGCCCGGTCCTGCTTAGCTTCCAAGATCAGATGAGATTGGGCTTGTTCAGGGTGGTGTGGCTGTAGGTATTGGTTTTCTAATGACCTACATGTCTTATACATCTCAAAACCAGCTTCGAAGGAAGCCGGAACAAGAGAAAATAAAAAAAACTGCCTACAGCACCTGGTATTCCCAGGTGGTCTACCATCCAAGTACTAACCAGGCCCGGCCCTGCTTAGCTTCCAAGATCAGATGAGATTGGGCTTGTTCAGGGTGGTGTGGCTGTAGGTGTTGGTTTCCTCATGACCTACATCTCTTATACATCTCAAAACCAGCATTGAAGGAAGTCGGAACAAGAGAAAATAAAAAAGAATTGCCTACTGCACCCGGTATTCCCAGGTGGTCTCCCATCCAAGTACTAACCAGGCCCGGCCCTGCTTAGCTTCCAAGATCAGATGAGATTGGGCTTGTTCAGGGTGGTGTGACTGTAGGTATTGTTTTCCTAATGACCTACATCTCTTATACATCTCAAAACCAGCATTGAAGGAAGACGGAACAAGAGAAAATAAAAAAAAAAGCCTACAGCACCTGGTATTCCCAGGTGGTCTCCCATCCAAGTATTAACCAGGCCCAGCCCTTCTTAGCTTCCAAGATCAGATGAGATTGGGCTTGTTCAGGGTGGTGTGGCTGTAGGTATGGCTTCCTACTGACCTACATCTCTTATACATCTGAAAACCAGCATTGAAGGAAGCCGGAACAAGAAAAAATAAAATAAAAGGCCTACAGCACCTGGTATTCCCAGGTGGTCTCCCATCCAAGTACTAACCAGGCCCGGCCCTGCTTAGCTTCCAAGATCAGAGGAGATTGGGCTTGTTCAGGGTGGTGTGGCTGTAGGTATTGGTTTCCTAATGACCTACATCTCTTATACATCTCAAAACCAGCATTGAAGGAAGCCAGGACAAGAGAAAATAAAAAAAAATGGCCTACAGCACCTGGTATTCCCAGGTGGTCTCCCATCCAAGTACTAACCAGGGCCGGTCCTGCTTAGCTTCCAAGATCAAATGAGATTGGGCTTGTTCAGGGTGGTGTGGCTGTAGGTATTGGTTTTCTAAAGACCTACATGTCTTATACATCTCAAAACCAGCTTCGAAGGAAGTCGGAACAAGAGAAAATAAAAAAAAACTGCCTACAGCACCTGGTATTCCCAGGTGGTCTCCCATCCAAGTACTAACCAAGCCGGGCCCTGCTTAGCTTCCAAGATCAGACGAGATTGGGCTTGTTCAGGGTGGTGTGGCTGTAGGTATTGGTTTCCTAATGACCTACATCTCTTATACATCTCAAAACCAGCATTGAAGGAAGTCGGAACAAGAGAAAATAAAAAAAAATTGCCTACAGCACCTGGTATTCCCAGGTGGTCTCCCATCCAAGTACTAACCAGGCCTGGCCCTTCTTAGCTTCCAAGATCAGATGAGATTGGGCTTGTTCAGGGTGGTGTGGCTGTAGGTATTGGTTTCCTAAAGACCTACATCTCTTATACATCTCAAAACCAGCTTCGAAGGAAGCCGGAACAAGAGAAAATAAAAAAAAAATTGCCTAAAGCACCTGGTATTCCCAGGTGCTCTCCCATCCAACTACTAACCAGGCCTGGCACTGCTTAGCTTTGAAGATCAGACGAGATTGGGCTTGTTCAGGGTGGTGTGGCTGTAGATATTGTTTTTCTAATGACCTTCATCTCTTATACATCTCAAAACCAGCATTGAAGGAAGTCGGAACAAGAGAAAATAAAAAAGAAAGGCCTACAGCATCTGGTATTCCCAGGTGGTCTCCCATCAAAGTACTAACCAGGCCCAGCCCTTCTTAGCTTCCAAGATCAGATGAGATTGGGCTTGTTCAGGGTGGTGTGGCTGTAGGTATTGGTTTCTTACTGACCTACATCTCTTATACATCTTAAAACCAGCATTAAAGGAAGTCGGAACAAGAGAAAATAAAAAAGAATTGCCTATAGCACCTGGTATTCCCAGATGGTCTCCCATCCAAGTTCTAACCAGGCCCGGCCCTGCTTAGCTTCCAAGATCAGATGAGATTGGGCTTGTTCAGGGTGGTGTGACTGTAGGTATTGTTTTTCTAATGACCTACATCTCTTATACATCTCAAAACCAGCATTGAAGGAAGACGGAACAAGAGAAAATAAAAAAAAAAAGGCCTACAGCACCTGGTATTCCCAGGTGGTCTCCCATCCAAGTATTAACCAGGCCTAGCCCTTCTTAGCTTCCAAGATCAGATGAGATTGGGCTTGTTCAGGGTGGTGTGGCTGTAGGTATGGTTTCCTACTGACGTACATCTCTTATACATCTGAAAACCAGCATTGAAGGAAGCCGGAACAAGAAAAAATAAAATAAAAGGCCTACAGCACCTGGTATTCCCAGGTGGTCTCCCATCTAGGTACTAACCAGGCCCGGCCCTGCTTAGCTTCCAAGATCAGATGAGATTGGGCTTGTTCAGGGTGGTGTGGCTGTAGGTATTAGTTTCCTAATGACCTACATCTCTTATACATCTCAAAACCAGCATTGAAGGAAGCCGGAACAAGAAAAAATAAAATAAAAGGCCTACAGCACCTGGTATTCCCAGGTGGTCTCCCATCCAAGTACTAACCAGGCCCGGTCCTGCTTAGCTTCCAAGATCAAATGAGATTGGGCTTGTTCAGGGTGGTGTGGCTGTAGGTATTAGTTTCCTAATGACCTACATCTCTTATACATCTCAAAACCAGCATTGAAGGAAGACGGAACAAGAGAAAATAAAAAAAAATTGCTTACAGCACCTGTTATTCCCAGGTGGTCTCCCATCCAAGTACTAACCAGGCCTGGCCCTTCTTAGCTTCCAAGTTCAGATGAGATTGGGCTTGTTCAGGGTGGTGTGGCTGTAGGTATTGGTTTCCTAAAGACCTACATCTCTTATACATCTCAAAACCAGCTTCGAAGGAAGCCGGAACAAGAGAAAATAAAAAAAAAATTGCCTAAAGCACCTGGTATTCCCAGGTGGTCTCCCATCCAACTACTAACCAGGCCTGGCCCTGCTTATCTTTGAAGATCAGACGAGATTGGGCTTGTTCAGGGTGGTGTGGCTGTATATATTGATTTCCTAATGACCTACATCTCTTATACATCTCAAAACCAGCATTGAAGGAAGTCGGAACAAGAGAAAATAAAAAAAAATTGCCTACAGCACCTGGTATTCCCAGGTTGTCTCCCATCCAAATACTAACCAGGCCCAGCCCTGCTTAGCTTCCAAGATCAGGCTTGTTCAGGGTGGTGTGGCTGTAGGTATTGTTTTTCTAATGACCTACATCTCTTATACATCTCAAAACCAGCATTGAAGGAAGTCGGAACAAGAGAAAATAAAAAAGAAAGGCCTACAGCATCTGGTATTCCCAGGTGGCCTCCCATCAAAGTACTAACCAGGCCCAGCCCTTCTTTGCTTCCAAGATCAGATGAGATTGGGCTTGTTCAGGGTGGTGTGGCTGTAGGTATTGGTTTCTTACTGACCTACATCTCTTATACATCTTAAAACCAGCATTGTAGGACGCCGGAACAAGAGAAAATAAAAAAAAAGGCCTACAGCACCTGGTATTCCCAGGTGGTCTCCCATCCGAGTACTAACCAGGCCCAGCCCTGCTTAGCTTCCAAGATCAGATGAGATTGGGCTTATTCAGGGGGGTGTGGCTATAGCATTGGTTTCCTAAAGACCTACATCTCTTATACATCTCAAATCCAGCTTCGAAGGAAGCCGGACAAGAGAAAATAAAAAATTAAGGCCTACAGCACCTAGTATTCCCAGGTGGTCTCCCATCCAAGTACTAACCAGGCCAGGTCCTGCTTTGCTTCCAAGATCAAATGAGATTGGGCTTGTTCAGGGTGGTGTGGCTCTAGGTATTGGTTTTCTAAAGACCTACATGTCTTATACATCTCAAAACCAGCTTCGAAGGAAGCCGGAACAAGAGAAAATAAAAAAAAACTGCCTACAGCACCTGGTATTCCCAGGTGGTCTCCCATCCAAGTACTAACCAGGCCGGGCCCTGCTTAGCTTCCAAGATCAGACGAGATTGGGCTTGTTCAGGGTGGTGTGGCTGTAGGTATTGGTTTCCTAATGACCTACATCTCTTATACATCTCAAATCCAGCTTCGAAGGAAGCCGCAACAAGAGAAAAAAAAAAAAAGGCCTACAGCACCTGGTATTCCCAGGTGGTCTCCCATCCAACTACTAACCAGGCCTGGCCCTGCTTAGCTTTGAAGATCAGACGAGATCGGGCTTGTTCAGGGTGGTGTGGCTGTAGATATTGATTTCCTAATGACCTACATCTCTTATACATCTCAAAACCAGCATTGAAGGAAGTCGGAACAAGAGAAAATAAAAAAGAAAGGCCTACAGCATCTGGTATTCCCAGGTGGTCTCCCATCCGAGTACTATCCAGGCCTGGCCCTGCTTAGCTTCCAAGATCAGATGAGATTGGGCTTGTTCAGGGTGGTGTGACTGTAGGTATTGTTTTTCTAATGACCTACATCTCTTATACATCTCAAAACCAGCATTGAAGGAAGACGGAACAAGAGAAAATAAAAAAAAAAGGCCTACAGCACCTGGTATTCCCAGGTGGTCTCCCATCCAAGTATTAACCAGGCCCAGCCCTTCTTAGCTTCCAAGATCAGATGAGATTGGGCTTGTTCAGGGTGGTGTGGCTGTAGGTATGGTTTCCTACTGACCTACATCTCTTATACATCTGAAAACCAGCATTGAAGGAAGCCGGAACAAGAAAAAATAAAATAAAAGGCCTACAGCACCTGGTATTCCCAGGTGGTCTCCCATCCAAGTACTAACCAGGCCCGGCCCTTCTTAGCTTCCAAGATCAGAGGAGATTGGGCTTGTTCAGGGTGGTGTGGCTGTAGGTATTGGTTTCCTAATGACCTACATCTCTTATACATCTCAAAACCAGCATTGGAGGAAGCCAGGACAAGAGAAAATAAAAAAAAATGGCCTACAGCACCTGGTATTCCCAGGTGGTCTCCCATCCAAGTACTAACTAGGGCCGGTCCTGCTTAGCTTCCAAGATCAAATGAGATTGGGCTTGTTCAGGGTGGTGTGGCTGTAGGTATTGGTTTTCTAAAGACCTACATGTCTTATACATCTCAAAACCAGCTTCGAAGGAAGCCGGAACAAGAGAAAATAAAAAAAAACTGCCTACAGCACCTAGTATTCCCAGGTGGTCTCCCATCCAAGTACTAACCAAGCCGGGCCCTGCTTAGCTTCCAAGATCAGATGAGATTGGGCTTGTTCAGGGTGGTGTGGCTGTAGGTATTGGTTTCCTAATGACCTACATCTCTTATACATCTCAAAACCAGCATTGAAGGAAGTCGGAACAAGAGAAAATAAAAAAAAATTGCCTACAGCACCTGGTATTCCCAGGTGGTCTCCCATCCAAGTACTAACCAGGCCTGGCCCTTCTTAGCTTCCAAGATCAGATGAGATTGGGCTTGTTCAGGGTGGTGTGGCTGTAGGTATTGGTTTCCTAAAGACCTACATCTCTTATACATCTCAAAACCAGCTTCGAAGGAAGCCGGAACAAGAGAAAATAAAAACAAATTGCCTAAAGCACCTGGTATTCCCAGGTGCTCTCCCATCCAACTACTAACCAGGCCTGGCACTGCTTAGCTTTGAAGATCAGACGAGATTGGGCTTGTTCAGGGTGGTGTGGCTGTAGATATTGATTTCCTAATGACCTACATCTCTTATACATCTCAAAACCAGCATTGAAGGAAGTCGGAACAAGAGAAAATAAAAAAAAATTGCCTACAGCACCTGGTATTCCCAGGTGGTCTCCCATCCAAGTACTAACCAGGCCCAGCCCTGCTTAGCTTCCAAGATCAGACGAGATTGGGCTTGTTCAGGGTGGTGTGGCTGTAGGTATTGTTTTTCTAATGACCTTCATCTCTTATACATCTCAAAACCAGCATTGAAGGAAGTCGGAACAAGAGAAAATAAAAAAGAAAGGACTACAGCATC
The DNA here is from genome assembly GCA_036250195.1 of Mixophyes australis. Classification (NCBI taxonomy): domain Eukaryota; kingdom Metazoa; phylum Chordata; class Amphibia; order Anura; family Limnodynastidae; genus Mixophyes; species Mixophyes australis. Next base: position 435,791,478 of record JAVHZZ010000001.1, read on the forward strand.
TGGTATTCCCAGGTGGTCTCCCATCAAAGTACTAACCAGGCCCAGCCCTTCTTATCTTCCAAGATCAGATGAGATTGGGCTTGTTCAGGGTGGTGTGGCTGTAGGTATTGGTTTCTTACTGACCTACATCTCTTATACATCTCAAAACCAGCATTGAAGGAAGACGGAACAAGAGAAAATAAAAAAAAAAAGGCCTACAGCACCTGGTATTCCCAGGTGGTCTCCCATCCAAGTATTAACCAGGCCTAGCCCTTCTTAGCTTCCAAGATCAGATGAGATTGGGCTTGTTCAGGGTGGTGTGGCTGTAGGTATGGTTTCCTACTGACCTACATCTCTTATACATCTAAAAACCAGCATTGAAGGAAGCCGGAACAAGAAAAAATAAAATAAAAGGCCTACAGCACCTGGTATTCCCAGGTGGTCTCCCATCCAAGTACTAACCAGGCCCGGCCCTGCTTAGCTTCCAAGATCAGATGAGATTGGGCTTGTTCAGGGTGGTGTGGCTGTAGGTGTTAGTTTCCTAATGACCTACATCTCTTATACATCTCAAAACCAGCATTGAAGGAAGCCGGAACAAGAGAAAATAAAAAAAAATAGCCTACAGCACCTGGTATTCCCAGGTGGTCTCCCATCCAAGTACTAACCAGGCCCGGTCCTGCTTAGCTTCCAAGATCAAATGAGATTGGGCTTGTTCAGGGTGGTGTGGCTGTAGGTATTGGTTTTCTAAAGACCTACATGTCTTATACATCTCAAAACCAGCTTCGAAGGAAGCCGGAACAAGAGAAAATAAAAAAAAACTGCCTACAGCACCTGGTATTCCCAGGTGGTCTCCCATCCAAGTACTAACCAGGCCGGGCCCTGCTTAGCTTCCAAGATCAGACGAGATTGGGCTTGTTCAGGGTGGTGTGGCTGTAGGTATTAGTTTCCTAATGACCTACATCTCTTATACATCTCAAAACCAGCATTGAAGGAAGTCGGAACAAGAGAAAATAAAAAAAAATCGCCTACAGCACCTGGTATTCCCAGGTGGTCTCCCATCCAAGTACTAACCAGGCCTGACCCTTCTTAGCTTCCAAGATCAGATGAGATTGGGCTTGTTCAGGGTGGTGTGGCTGTAGGTATTGGTTTCCTAAAGACCTACATCTCTTATACATCTCAAAACCAGCTTCGAAGGAAGCCGGAACAAGAGAAAATAAAAAAAAAATTGCCTAAAGCACCTGGTATTCCCAGGTGCTCTCCCATCCAACTACTAACCAGGCCTGGCACTGCTTAGCTTTGAAGATCAGACGAGATTGGGCTTGTTCAGGGTGGTGTGGCTGTAGATATTGTTTTTCTAATGACCTTCATCTCTTATACATCTCAAAACCAGCATTGAAGGAAGTCGGAACAAGAGAAAATAAAAAAGAAAGGCCTACAGCATCTGGTATTCCCAGGTGGTCTCCCATCAAAGTACTAACCAGGCCCAGCCCTTCTTAGCTTCCAAGATCAGATGAGATTGGGCTTGTTCAGGGTGGTGTGGCTGTAGGTATTGGTTTCTTACTGACCTACATCTCTTATACATCTTAAAACCAGCATTAAAGGAAGTCGGAACAAGAGAAAATAAAAAAGAATTGCCTATAGCACCTGGTATTCCCAGATGGTCTCCCATCCAAGTTCTAACCAGGCCCGGCCCTGCTTAGCTTCCAAGATCAGATGAGATTGGGCTTGTTCAGGGTGGTGTGACTGTAGGTATTGTTTTTCTAATGACCTACATCTCTTATACATCTCAAAACCAGCATTGAAGGAAGACGGAACAAGAGAAAATAAAAAAAAAAAGGCCTACAGCACCTGGTATTCCCAGGTGGTCTCCCATCCAAGTATTAACCAGGCCTAGCCCTTCTTAGCTTCCAAGATCAGATGAGATTGGGCTTGTTCAGGGTGGTGTGGCTGTAGGTATGGTTTCCTACTGACGTACATCTCTTATACATCTGAAAACCAGCATTGAAGGAAGCCGGAACAAGAAAAAATAAAATAAAAGGCCTACAGCACCTGGTATTCCCAGGTGGTCTCCCATCTAGGTACTAACCAGGCCCGGCCCTGCTTAGCTTCCAAGATCAGATGAGATTGGGCTTGTTCAGGGTGGTGTGGCTGTAGGTATTAGTTTCCTAATGACCTACATCTCTTATACATCTCAAAACCAGCATTGAAGGAAGCCGGAACAAGAAAAAATAAAATAAAAGGCCTACAGCACCTGGTATTCCCAGGTGGTCTCCCATCCAAGTACTAACCAGGCCCGGTCCTGCTTAGCTTCCAAGATCAAATGAGATTGGGCTTGTTCAGGGTGGTGTGGCTGTAGGTATTGGTTTTCTAAAGACCTACATGTCTTATACATCTCAAAACCAGCTTCGAAGGAAGCCGGAACAAGAGAAAATAAAAAAAAACTGCCTACAGCACCTGGTATTCCCAGGTGGTCTCCCATCCAAGTACTAACCAGGCCGGGCCCTGCTTAGCTTCCAAGATCAGACGAGATTGGGCTTGTTCAGGGTGGTGTGGCTGTAGGTATTAGTTTCCTAATGACCTACATCTCTTATACATCTCAAAACCAGCATTGAAGGAAGACGGAACAAGAGAAAATAAAAAAAAATTGCTTACAGCACCTGTTATTCCCAGGTGGTCTCCCATCCAAGTACTAACCAGGCCTGGCCCTTCTTAGCTTCCAAGTTCAGATGAGATTGGGCTTGTTCAGGGTGGTGTGGCTGTAGGTATTGGTTTCCTAAAGACCTACATCTCTTATACATCTCAAAACCAGCTTCGAAGGAAGCCGGAACAAGAGAAAATAAAAAAAAAATTGCCTAAAGCACCTGGTATTCCCAGGTGGTCTCCCATCCAACTACTAACCAGGCCTGGCCCTGCTTATCTTTGAAGATCAGACGAGTTTGGGCTTGTTCAGGGTGGTGTGGCTGTATATATTGATTTCCTAATGACCTACATCTCTTATACATCTCAAAACCAGCATTGAAGGAAGTCGGAACAAGAGAAAATAAAAAAAAATTGCCTACAGCACCTGGTATTCCCAGGTTGTCTCCCATCCAAATACTAACCAGGCCCAGCCCTGCTTAGCTTCCAAGATCAGGCTTGTTCAGGGTGGTGTGGCTGTAGGTATTGTTTTTCTAATGACCTACATCTCTTATACATCTCAAAACCAGCATTGAAGGAAGTCGGAACAAGAGAAAATAAAAAAGAAAGGCCTACAGCATCTGGTATTCCCAGGTGGCCTCCCATCAAAGTACTAACCAGGCCCAGCCCTTCTTTGCTTCCAAGATCAGATGAGATTGGGCTTGTTCAGGGTGGTGTGGCTGTAGGTATTGGTTTCTTACTGACCTACATCTCTTATACATCTTAAAACCAGCATTGTAGGACGCCGGAACAAGAGAAAATAAAAAAAAAGGCCTACAGCACCTGGTATTCCCAGGTGGTCTCCCATCCGAGTACTAACCAGGCCCAGCCCTGCTTAGCTTCCAAGATCAGATGAGATTGGGCTTATTCAGGGGGGTGTGGCTATAGCATTGGTTTCCTAAAGACCTACATCTCTTATACATCTCAAATCCAGCTTCGAAGGAAGCCGGACAAGAGAAAATAAAAAATTAAGGCCTACAGCACCTAGTATTCCCAGGTGGTCTCCCATCCAAGTACTAACCAGGCCAGGTCCTGCTTTGCTTCCAAGATCAAATGAGATTGGGCTTGTTCAGGGTGGTGTGGCTCTAGGTATTGGTTTTCTAAAGACCTACATGTCTTATACATCTCAAAACCAGCTTCGAAGGAAGCCGGAACAAGAGAAAATAAAAAAAAACTGCCTACAGCACCTGGTATTCCCAGGTGGTCTCCCATCCAAGTACTAACCAGGCCGGGCCCTGCTTAGCTTCCAAGATCAGACGAGATTGGGCTTGTTCAGGGTGGTGTGGCTGTAGGTATTGGTTTCCTAATGACCTACATCTCTTATACATCTCAAATCCAGCTTCGAAGGAAGCCGCAACAAGAGAAAAAAAAAAAAAGGCCTACAGCACCTGGTATTCCCAGGTGGTCTCCCATCCAACTACTAACCAGGCCTGGCCCTGCTTAGCTTTGAAGATCAGACGAGATCGGGCTTGTTCAGGGTGGTGTGGCTGTAGATATTGATTTCCTAATGACCTACATCTCTTATACATCTCAAAACCAGCATTGAAGGAAGTCGGAACAAGAGAAAATAAAAAAGAAAGGCCTACAGCATCTGGTATTCCCAGGTGGTCTCCCATCCGAGTACTATCCAGGCCTGGCCCTGCTTAGCTTCCAAGATCAGATGAGATTGGGCTTGTTCAGGGTGGTGTGACTGTAGGTATTGTTTTTCTAATGACCTACATCTCTTATACATCTCAAAACCAGCATTGAAGGAAGACGGAACAAGAGAAAATAAAAAAAAAAGGCCTACAGCACCTGGTATTCCCAGGTGGTCTCCCATCCAAGTATTAACCAGGCCCAGCCCTTCTTAGCTTCCAAGATCAGATGAGATTGGGCTTGTTCAGGGTGGTGTGGCTGTAGGTATGGTTTCCTACTGACCTACATCTCTTATACATCTGAAAACCAGCATTGAAGGAAGCCGGAACAAGAAAAAATAAAATAAAAGGCCTACAGCACCTGGTATTCCCAGGTGGTCTCCCATCCAAGTACTAACCAGGCCCGGCCCTGCTTAGCTTCCAAGATCAGAGGAGATTGGGCTTGTTCAGGGTGGTGTGGCTGTAGGTATTGGTTTCCTAATGACCTACATCTCTTATACATCTCAAAACCAGCATTGGAGGAAGCCAGGACAAGAGAAAATAAAAAAAAATGGCCTACAGCACCTGGTATTCCCAGGTGGTCTCCCATCCAAGTACTAACTAGGGCCGGTCCTGCTTAGCTTCCAAGATCAAATGAGATTGGGCTTGTTCAGGGTGGTGTGGCTGTAGGTATTGGTTTTCTAAAGACCTACATGTCTTATACATCTCAAAACCAGCTTCGAAGGAAGCCGGAACAAGAGAAAATAAAAAAAAACTGCCTACAGCACCTAGTATTCCCAGGTGGTCTCCCATCCAAGTACTAACCAAGCCGGGCCCTGCTTAGCTTCCAAGATCAGATGAGATTGGGCTTGTTCAGGGTGGTGTGGCTGTAGGTATTGGTTTCCTAATGACCTACATCTCTTATACATCTCAAAACCAGCATTGAAGGAAGTCGGAACAAGAGAAAATAAAAAAAAATTGCCTACAGCACCTGGTATTCCCAGGTGGTCTCCCATCCAAGTACTAACCAGGCCTGGCCCTTCTTAGCTTCCAAGATCAGATGAGATTGGGCTTGTTCAGGGTGGTGTGGCTGTAGGTATTGGTTTCCTAAAGACCTACATCTCTTATACATCTCAAAACCAGCTTCGAAGGAAGCCGGAACAAGAGAAAATAAAAACAAATTGCCTAAAGCACCTGGTATTCCCAGGTGCTCTCCCATCCAACTACTAACCAGGCCTGGCACTGCTTAGCTTTGAAGATCAGACGAGATTGGGCTTGTTCAGGGTGGTGTGGCTGTAGATATTGATTTCCTAATGACCTACATCTCTTATACATCTCAAAACCAGCATTGAAGGAAGTCGGAACAAGAGAAAATAAAAATAAATTGCCTACAGCACCTGGTATTCCCAGGTGGTCTCCCATCCAAGTACTAACCAGGCCCAGCCCTGCTTAGCTTCCAAGATCAGACGAGATTGGGCTTGTTCAGGGTGGTGTGGCTGTAGGTATTGTTTTTCTAATGACCTTCATCTCTTATACATCTCAAAACCAGCATTGAAGGAAGTCGGAACAAGAGAAAATAAAAAAGAAAGGACTACAGCATCTGGTATTCCCAGGTGGTCTCCCATCAAAGTACTAACCAGGCCCAGCCCTTCTTATCTTCCAAGATCAGATGAGATTGGGCTTGTTCAGGGTGGTGTGGCTGTAGGTATTGGTTTCTTACTGACCTACATCTCTTATACATCTCAAAACCAGCATTGAAGGAAGACGGAACAAGAGAAAATAAAAAAAAAAAGGCCTACAGCACCTGGTATTCCCAGGTGGTCTCCCATCCAAGTATTAACCAGGCCTAGCCCTTCTTAGCTTCCAAGATCAGATGAGATTGGGCTTGTTCAGGGTGGTGTGGCTGTAGGTATGGTTTCCTACTGACCTACATCTCTTATACATCTCAAAACCAGCATTGAAGGAAGTCGGAACAAGAGAAAATAAAAAAAAATTGCCTACAGCACCTGGTATTCCCAGGTTGTCTCCCATCCAAATACTAACCAGGCCCAGCCCTGCTTAGCTTCCAAGATCAGGCTTGTTCAGGGTGGTGTGGCTGTAGGTATTGTTTTTCTAATGACCTACATCTCTTATACATCTCAAAACCAGCATTGAAGGAAGTCGGAACAAGAGAAAATAAAAAAGAAAGGCCTACAGCATCTGGTATTCCCAGGTGGCCTCCCATCAAAGTACTAACCAGGCCCAGCCCTTCTTTGCTTCCAAGATCAGATGAGATTGGGCTTGTTCAGGGTGGTGTGGCTGTAGGTATTGGTTTCTTACTGACCTACATCTCTTATACATCTTAAAACCAGCATTGTAGGACGCCGGAACAAGAGAAAATAAAAAAAAAGGCCTACAGCACCTGGTATTCCCAGGTGGTCTCCCATCCGAGTACTAACCAGGCCCAGCCCTGCTTAGCTTCCAAGATCAGATGAGATTGGGCTTATTCAGGGGGGTGTGGCTATAGCATTGGTTTCCTAAAGACCTACATCTCTTATACATCTCAAATCCAGCTTCGAAGGAAGCCGGACAAGAGAAAATAAAAAATTAAGGCCTACAGCACCTAGTATTCCCAGGTGGTCTCCCATCCAAGTACTAACCAGGCCAGGTCCTGCTTTGCTTCCAAGATCAAATGAGATTGGGCTTGTTCAGGGTGGTGTGGCTCTAGGTATTGGTTTTCTAAAGACCTACATGTCTTATACATCTCAAAACCAGCTTCGAAGGAAGCCGGAACAAGAGAAAATAAAAAAAAACTGCCTACAGCACCTGGTATTCCCAGGTGGTCTCCCATCCAAGTACTAACCAGGCCGGGCCCTGCTTAGCTTCCAAGATCAGACGAGATTGGGCTTGTTCAGGGTGGTGTGGCTGTAGGTATTGGTTTCCTAATGACCTACATCTCTTATACATCTCAAATCCAGCTTCGAAGGAAGCCGCAACAAGAGAAAAAAAAAAAAAGGCCTACAGCACCTGGTATTCCCAGGTGGTCTCCCATCCAACTACTAACCAGGCCTGGCCCTGCTTAGCTTTGAAGATCAGACGAGATCGGGCTTGTTCAGGGTGGTGTGGCTGTAGATATTGATTTCCTAATGACCTACATCTCTTATACATCTCAAAACCAGCATTGAAGGAAGTCGGAACAAGAGAAAATAAAAAAGAAAGGCCTACAGCATCTGGTATTCCCAGGTGGTCTCCCATCCGAGTACTATCCAGGCCTGGCCCTGCTTAGCTTCCAAGATCAGATGAGATTGGGCTTGTTCAGGGTGGTGTGACTGTAGGTATTGTTTTTCTAATGACCTACATCTCTTATACATCTCAAAACCAGCATTGAAGGAAGACGGAACAAGAGAAAATAAAAAAAAAAGGCCTACAGCACCTGGTATTCCCAGGTGGTCTCCCATCCAAGTATTAACCAGGCCCAGCCCTTCTTAGCTTCCAAGATCAGATGAGATTGGGCTTGTTCAGGGTGGTGTGGCTGTAGGTATGGTTTCCTACTGACCTACATCTCTTATACATCTGAAAACCAGCATTGAAGGAAGCCGGAACAAGAAAAAATAAAATAAAAGGCCTACAGCACCTGGTATTCCCAGGTGGTCTCCCATCCAAGTACTAACCAGGCCCGGCCCTGCTTAGCTTCCAAGATCAGAGGAGATTGGGCTTGTTCAGGGTGGTGTGGCTGTAGGTATTGGTTTCCTAATGACCTACATCTCTTATACATCTCAAAACCAGCATTGGAGGAAGCCAGGACAAGAGAAAATAAAAAAAAATGGCCTACAGCACCTGGTATTCCCAGGTGGTCTCCCATCCAAGTACTAACTAGGGCCGGTCCTGCTTAGCTTCCAAGATCAAATGAGATTGGGCTTGTTCAGGGTGGTGTGGCTGTAGGTATTGGTTTTCTAAAGACCTACATGTCTTATACATCTCAAAACCAGCTTCGAAGGAAGCCGGAACAAGAGAAAATAAAAAAAAACTGCCTACAGCACCTAGTATTCCCAGGTGGTCTCCCATCCAAGTACTAACCAAGCCGGGCCCTGCTTAGCTGCCAAGATCAGATGAGATTGGGCTTGTTCAGGGTGGTGTGGCTGTAGGTATTGGTTTCCTAATGACCTACATCTCTTATACATCTCAAAACCAGCATTGAAGGAAGTCGGAACAAGAGAAAATAAAAAAAAATTGCCTACAGCACCTGGTATTCCCAGGTGGTCTCCCATCCAAGTACTAACCAGGCCTGGCCCTTCTTAGCTTCCAAGATCAGATGAGATTGGGCTTGTTCAGGGTGGTGTGGCTGTAGGTATTGGTTTCCTAAAGACCTACATCTCTTATACATCTCAAAACCAGCTTCGAAGGAAGCCGGAACAAGAGAAAATAAAAACAAATTGCCTAAAGCACCTGGTATTCCCAGGTGCTCTCCCATCCAACTACTAACCAGGCCTGGCACTGCTTAGCTTTGAAGATCAGACAAGATTGGGCTTGTTCAGGGTGGTGTGGCTGTAGATATTGATTTCCTAATGACCTACATCTCTTATACATCTCAAAACCAGCATTGAAGGAAGTCGGAACAAGAGAAAATAAAAAAAAATTGCCTACAGCACCTGGTATTCCCAGGTGGTCTCCCATCCAAGTACTAACCAGGCCCAGCCCTGCTTAGCTTCCAAGATCAGACGAGATTGGGCTTGTTCAGGGTGGTGTGGCTGTAGGTATTGTTTTTCTAATGACCTTCATCTCTTATACATCTCAAAACCAGCATTGAAGGAAGTCGGAACAAGAGAAAATAAAAAAGAAAGGACTACAGCATCTGGTATTCCCAGGTGGTCTCCCATCAAAGTACTAACCAGGCCCAGCCCTTCTTATCTTCCAAGATCAGATGAGATTGGGCTTGTTCAGGGTGGTGTGGCTGTAGGTATTGGTTTCTTACTGACCTACATCTCTTATACATCTCAAAACCAGCATTGAAGGAAGACGGAACAAGAGAAAATAAAAAAAAAAAGGCCTACAGCACCTGGTATTCCCAGGTGGTCTCCCATCCAAGTATTAACCAGGCCTAGCCCTTCTTAGCTTCCAAGATCAGATGAGATTGGGCTTGTTCAGGGTGGTGTGGCTGTAGGTATGGTTTCCTACTGACCTACATCTCTTATACATCTAAAAACCAGCATTGAAGGAAGCCGGAACAAGAAAAAATAAAATAAAAGGCCTACAGCACCTGGTATTCCCAGGTGGTCTCCCATCCAAGTACTAACCAGGCCCGGCCCTGCTTAGCTTCCAAGATCAGATGAGATTGGGCTTGTTCAGGGTGGTGTGGCTGTTGGTGTTAGTTTCCTAATGACCTACATCTCTTATACATCTCAAAACCAGCATTGAAGGAAGCCGGAACAAGAGAAAATAAAAAAAAATAGCCTACAGCACCTGGTATTCCCAGGTGGTCTCCCATCCAAGTACTAACCAGGCCCGGTCCTGCTTAGCTTCCAAGATCAAATGAGATTGGGCTTGTTCAGGGTGGTGTGGCTGTAGGTATTGGTTTTCTAAAGACCTACATGTCTTATACATCTCAAAACCAGCTTCGAAGG
>JAVHZZ010000001.1:435813845-435816345 GCA_036250195.1 Mixophyes australis
TGGTTTCCTAATGACCTACATCTCTTATACATCTCAAAACCAGCATTGAAGGAAGCCGGAACAAGAGAAAATAAAAAAAAATTGCCTACAGCACCTGGTATTCCCAGGTGGTCTCCCATCCAAGTACTAACCAGGCCCGGTCCTGCTTAGCTTCCAAGATCAAATGAGATTGGGCTTGTTCAGGGTGGTGTGGCTGAAGGTATTGGTTTTCTAAAGACCTACATGTCTTATACATCTCAAAACCAGCTTCGAATGAAGCCGGAACAAGAGAAAATAAAAAAAAACTGCCTACAGCACCTGGTATTCCCAGGTGGTCTCCCATCCAAGTACTAATCAGGGCGGGCCCTGCTTAGCTTCCAAGATCAGACGACATTGGGCTTGTTCAGGGTGGTGTGGCTGTAGGTATTGGTTTCCTAATGACCTACATCTCTTATACATCTCAAATCCAGCTTCGAAGGAAGTCGGAACAAGAGAAAATAAAAAAAAAGGCCTACAGCACCTGGTATTCCCAGATGGTCTCCCATCCAAATACTAACCAGGCCTGGCCCTGCTTAGCTTCCAAGATCAGACAAGATTGGGCTTGTTCAGGGTGGTGTGGCTGTATGTATTGTTTTTCTAATGACCTACATCTCTTATACATCTCAAAACCAGCATTGAAGGAAGCCGGAACAAGAGAAAATAAAAAAAAAAGGCCTACAGCACCTGGTATTCATAGGTGGTCTCCCATCCAAGTACTAACCAGGCCAGACCCTACTTAGCATCCAAGATCAGATGAGATTGGGCTTGTTCAGGGTGGTGTGGTTATAGTATTGGTTTCCTAATGACCTACATCTCTTATACATCTGAAAACCAGCTTTGCAGGAAGCCGGAACAAGAGAAAATAAAAAAAACAATCATACAGCATCTGGTATTCCCAGTTGGTCTCCTATCTAAGTACTAACCAGGCCCGGCCCTGCTTAGCTTTCAAGATCAGATGAGATTAGGCTTATTCAGGGTGGTGTGTCTGTAGGTATTGGCTTCCTAATGAGCTACATCTCTTATACATCTCAAAACCAGCATTGAAGGAAGCCGGAACAAGAGAAAATAAAAAAAAATGGCCTACAGCACCTGGTATTCCCAGGTGGTCTCCCATCCAAGTACTAACCAGGCCCTGCCCTGCTTAGCTTCCAAGATCAGATGAGATTGGGCTTGTTCAGGGTGGTGTGGCTGTAGGTATTGGTTTCTTAAAGACCTACATCTCTTATAAATCTCAAAACCAGCTTCGAAGGAAGCCGGAACAAGAGAAAATAAAAAAGAAATTGCCTAAAGCACCTGCTATTCCGAGGTGGTCTCCCATCCAACTACTAACCAGGCTTGGCCCTGCTTAGCTTTGAAGATCAGACGAGATTGGGCTTGTTCAGGGTGGTGTGGCTGTAGATATTGATTTCCTAATGACCTACATCTCTTATACATCTCAAAACCAGCATTGAAGGAAGTCGGAACAAGAGAAAATAAAAAAAAATTGCCTACAGCACCTGGTATTCCCAGGTGGTCTCCCATCCAAGTACTAACCAGGCCCGGCCCTGCTTAGCTTCCAAGATCAGATGAGATTGGGCTTGTTCAGGGTGGTGTGGCTGTAGGTGTTGGTTTCCTCATGACCTACATCTCTTATACATCTCAAAACCAGCATTGAAAGAAGTCGGAACAAGAGAAAATAAAAAAGAATTGCCTACAGCACCCGGTATTCCCAGGTGGTCTCCCATCCAAGTACTAACCAGGCCCGGCCCTGCTTAGCTTCCAAGATCAGATGAGATTGGGCTTGTTCAGGGTGGTGTGACTGTAGGTATTGTTTTTCTAATGACCTACATCTCTTATACATCTCAAAACCAGCATTGAAGGAAGACGGAACAAGAGAAAATTAAAAAAAAAACGCCTACAGCACCTGGTATTCCCAGGTGGTCTCCCATCCAAGTATTAACCAGGCCCAGCCCTTCTTAGCTTCCAAGATCAGATGAGATTGGGCTTGTTCAGGGTGGTGTGGCTGTAGGTATGGTTTCCTACTGACCTACATCTCTTATACATCTGAAAACCAGCATTGAAGGAAGCCGGAACAAGAAAAAATAAAATAAAAGGCCTACAGCACCTGGTATTCCCAGGTGGTCTCCCATCCAAGTACTAACCAGGCCCGGCCCTGCTTAGCTTCCAAGATCAGAGGAGATTGGGCTTGTTCAGGGTGGTGTGGCTGTAGGTATTGGTTTCCTAATGACCTACATCTCTTATACATCTCAAAACCAGCATTGAAGGTGGCTGGAACAAGAGAAAATAAAAAAAAATGGCCTACAGCACCTGGTATTCCCAGGTGGTCTCCCATCCAAGTACTAACCAGGCCCGGTCCTGCTTAGCTTCCAAGATCAGATGAGATTGGGCTTGTTCAGGGGGGTGTGGCTATAGCATTGGTTTCCTAAAGACCTACATCTCTTATACATCTCAAATCCAGCTTCGAAGGAAGCCGGAACAAGAG
>JAVHZZ010000001.1:435826345-435831345 GCA_036250195.1 Mixophyes australis
CAGCCCTGCTTAGCTTCCAAGATCAGACGAGATTGGGCTTGTTCAGGGTGGTGTGGCTGTAGGTATTGTTTTTCTAATGACCTACATCTCTTATACATCTCAAAACCAGCATTGAAGAAAGTCGGAACAAGAGAAAATAAAAAAAAAAGGCATACAGCATTTGGTATTCCCAGGTGGTCTCCCATCAAAGTACTAACCAGGCCCAGCCCTTCTTAGCTTCCAAGATCAGATGAGATTGGGCTTGTTCAGGGTGGTGTGGCTGTAGGTATTGGTTTCTTACTGACCTACATCTCTTATACATCTTAAAACCAGCATTGTAGGAAGCCGGAACGGGAGAAAATAAAAAAAAAGGCCTACAGCACCTGGTATTCCGAGGTGGTCTCCCATCCGAGTACTAACCAGGCCCGGCCCTGCTTAGCTTCCAAGATCAGATGAGATTGGGCTTGTTCAGGGGGGTGTGGCTATAGCATTGGTTTCCTAAAGACCTACATCTCTTATACATCTCAAATCCAGCTTCGAAGGAAGCCGGAACAAGAGAAAATAAAAAAATAAGAGCTACAGCACCTGGTATTCCCAGGTGGTCTCCCATCCAAGTACTAACCAGGCCCGGCCCTGCTTAGCTTCCAAGATCAGACGAGATTGGGCTTGTTCAGGGTGGTGTGGCTGTATGCATTGGTTTCCTAATGAACTACATCTCTTATACATCACAAAACCAGCATTGAAGGAAGCCGGAACAAGAGAAAATAAAAAAAAATGGCCTACAGCACCTGGTATTCCCAGGTGGTCTTCCATCCAAGTACTAACCAGGCCCGGTCCTGCTTAGCTTCCAAGATCAAATGAGATTGGGCTTGTTCAGGGTTGTGTGGCTGTAGGTATTGGTTTACTAAAGACCTACATGTCTTATACATCTCAAAACCAGTTTCGAAGGAAGCCGACACAAGAGAAAATAAAAAAAAACTGCCTACAGCACCTGGTATTCCCAGGTGGTCTCCCATCCAAGTATTAACCAGGCCGGGCCCTGCTTAGCTTCCAAGATCAGACGAGATTGGGCTTGTTCAGGGTGGTGTGGCTGTAGGTATTGGTTTCCTAATGACCTACATCTCCTATACATCTCAAATCCAGCTTCGAAGGAAGCCGGAACAAGAGAAAATAAAAAAAAAAAGGCCTACAGCACCTGGTATTCCCAGATGGTCTCCCATCCAAGTACTAACCAGGCCTGGCCCTGCTTAGCTTCCAAGATCAGATGAGATTGGGCTTGTTCAGGGTGGTGTGGCTGTATGTATTGTTTTCCTAATGACCTACATCTCTTATACATCTCAAAACCAGCATTGAAGGAAGCCGGAACAAGAGAAAATAAAAAAAAAAGGCCTACAGCACCTGGTATTCATAGGTGGTCTCCCATCCAAGTACTAACCAGGCCCGACCCTACTTAGAATCCAAGATCAGATGAGATTGGGCTTGTTCAGGGTGGTGTGGTTATAGTATTGGTTTCCTAATGACCTACATCTCTTATACATCTCAAAACCAGCTTTGCAGGAAGCCGGAACAAGAGAAAATAAAAAAAACAATCATACAGCATCTGGTATTCCCAGTTGGTCTCCTATCCAAGTACTAACCAGGCCCGGCCCTGCTTAGCTTTCAAGATCAGACGAGATTAGGCTTATTCAGGGTGGTGTGGCTGTAGGTATGGTTTCCTACTGACCTACATCTCTTATACATCTGAAAACCAGCATTGAAGGAAGCCGGAACAAGAAAAAATAAAATAAAAGGCCTACAGCACCTGGTATTCCCACTTGGTCTCCCATCCAAGTACTAACCAGGCCCGGTCCTGCTTAGCTTCCAAGACCAAATGAGATTGGGCTTGTTCAGGGTGGTGTGGCTGTAGGTATTGGTTTCCTAAAGACCTACATCTCTTATACATCTCAAAACCAGCTTCGAAGGAAGCCGGAACAAGAGAAAATAAAAAAAAATTGCCTAAAGCACCTGGTATTCCCAGATGGTCTCCCATCCAACTACTAATCAGGCCTGGCCCTGCTTAGCTTTGAAGATCAGACGAGATTGGGCTTGTTCAGGGTGGTGTGGCTGTAGATATTGATTTCCTAATGACCTACATCTCTTATACATCTCAAAACCAGCATTGAAGGAAGTCGGAAAAAGAGAAAATAAAAAAGAAAGGCATACAGCATTTGGTATTCCCAGGTGGTCTCCCATCCAAGTACTAACCAGGCCCAGCCCTGCTTAGCTTCCAAGATCAGATGAGATTGGGCTTGTTCAGGGTGGTGCGGCTGTAGGTATTGTTTTTCTAATGACCTACATCTCTTATACATCTCAAAACCAGCATTGAAGGAAGTCGTAACAAGAGAAAATAAAAAAGAAAGGCATACAGCATTTGGTATTCCCAGGTGGTCTCCCATCAAAGTACTAACCAGGCCCAGCCCTTCTTAGCTTCCAAGATCAGATGAGATTGGGCTTGTTCAGGGTGGTGTGGCTGTAGGTATTGGTTTCTTACTGACCTACATCTCTTATACATCTTAAAACCAGCATTGTAGGAAGCCGGAACGGGAGAAAATAAAAAAAAAGGCCTACAGCACCTGGTATTCCCAGGTGGTCTCCCATCCGAGTACTAACCAGGCCCGGCCCTGCTTAGCTTCCAAGATCAGATGAGATTGGGCTTGTTCAGGGGGGTGTGGCTATAGCATTGGTTTTCTAAAGACCTACATCTCTTATACATCTCAAATCCAGCTTCGAAGGAAGCCGGAACAAGAGAAAATAAAAAAATAAGAGCTACAGCACCTGGTATTCCCAGGTGGTCTCCCATCCAAGTACTAACCAGGCCCGGCCCTGCTTAGCTTCCAAGATCAGACGAGATTGGGCTTGTTCGGGGTGGTGTGGCTGTATGTATTGGTTTCCTAATGACCTACATCTCTTATACATCTCAAAACCAGCATTGAAGGAAGCCGGAACAAGAGAAAATAAAAAAAAATGGCCTACAGCACCTGGTATTCCCAGGTGGTCTTCCATCCAAGTAGTAACCAGGCCCGGTCCTGCTTAGCTTCCAAGATCAAATGAGATTGGGCTTGTTCAGGGTTGTGTGGCTGTAGGTATTGGTTTACTAAAGACCTACATGTCTTATACATCTCAAAACCAGTTTCGAAGGAAGCCGACACAAGAGAAAATAAAAAAAAACTGCCTACAGCACCTGGTATTCCCAGGTGGTCTCCCATCCAAGTACTAACCAGGCCGGGCCCTGCTTAGCTTCCAAGATCAGATGAGATTGGGCTTGTTCAGGGTGGTGTGGCTGTAGGTATTGGTTTGCTAATGACCTACATCTCCTATACATCTCAAATCCAGCTTCGAAGGAAGCCGGAACAAGAGAAAATAAAAAAAAAAAGGCCTACAGCACCTGGTATTCCCAGATGGTCTCCCATCCAAGTACTAACCAGGCCTGGCCCTGCTTAGCTTCCAAAATCAGACGAGATTGGGCTTGTTCAGGGTGGTGTGGCTGTATGTATTGTTTTCCTAATGACCTACATCTCTTATACATCTCAAAACCAGCATTGAAGGAAGCCGGAACAAGAGAAAATAAAAAAAAAAAGGCCTACAGCACCTGGTATTCCCAAATGGTCTCCCATCCAAGTACTAACCAGGCCTGGCCCTGCTTAGCTTCCAAGATCAGACGAGATTGGGCTTGTTCAGGGTGGTGTGGCTGTATGTATTGTTTTCCTAATGACCTACATCTCTTATACATCTCAAAACCAGCATTGAAGGAAGCCGGAACAAGAGAAAATAAAAAAAAAAGGCCTACAGCACCTGGTATTCATAGGTGGTCTCCCATCCAAGTACTAACCAGGCCCGACCCTACTTAGAATCCAAGATCAGATGAGATTGGGCTTGTTCAGGGTGGTGTGGTTATAGTATTGGTTTCCTAATGACCTACATCTCTTATACATCTCAAAACCAGCTTTGCAGGAAGCCGGAACAAGAGAAAATAAAAAAAACAATCATACAGCATCTGGTATTCCCAGTTGGTCTCCTATCCGAGTACTAACCAGGCCCGGCCCTGCTTAGCTTTCAAGATCAGACGAGATTAGGCTTATTCAGGGTGGTGTGGCTGTAGGTATGGTTTCCTACTGACCTACATCTCTTATACATCTGTAAACCAGCATTGAAGGAAGCCGGAACAAGAAAAAATAAAATAAAAGGCCTACAGCACCTGGTATTCCCAGGTGGTCTCCCATCCAAGTACTAACCTGGCCCGGCCCTGCTTAGCTTCCAAGATCAGATGAGATTGGGCTTGTTCAGGGTGGTGTGGCTGTAGGTATTAGTTTCCTAATGACCTACATCTCTTATACATCTTAAAACCAGCATTGAAGGAAGCCGGAACAAGAGAAAATAAAAAAAAATGGCCTACAGCACCTGGTATTCCCACTTGGTCTCCCATCCAAGTACTAACCAGGCCCGGTCCTGCTTAGCTTCCAAGACCAAATGAGATTGGGCTTGTTCAGGGTGGTGTGGCTTTAGGTATTGGTTTCCTAAAGACCTACATCTCTTATACATCTCAAAACCAGCTTCGAAGGAAGCCGGAACAAGAGAAAATAAAAAAAAAATTGCCTAAAGCACCTGGTATTCCCAGATGGTCTCCCATCCAACTACTAACCAGGCCTGGCCCTGCTTAGCTTTGAAGATCAGACGAGATTGGGCTTGTTCAGGGTGGTGTGGCTGTAGATATTGATTTCTTAATGACCTACATCTCTTATACATCTCAAAACCAGCATTGAAGGAAGTCGGAACAAGAGAAAATAAAAAAGAAAGGCATACAGCATTTGGTATTCCCAGGTGGTCTCCCATCCAAGTACTAACCAGGCCCAGCCCTGCTTAGCTTCCAAGATCAGACGAGATTGGGCTTGTTCAGGGTGGTGTGGCTGTAGGTATTGTTTTTCTAATGACCTACATCTCTTATACATCTCAAAACCAGCATTGAAGGAAGTCGGAACAAGAGA
>JAVHZZ010000001.1:435838845-435843845 GCA_036250195.1 Mixophyes australis
GAGAAAATAAAAAAAAATTGCCTACAGCACCTGGTATTCCCAGGTGGTCTCCCATCCAAGTACTAACCAGGCCCGGCCCTTCTTAGCTTCCAACATCAGATGAGATTGGGCTTGTTCAGGGTGGTGTGGCTGTAGGTATTGGTTTCCTAAAGACCTACATCTCTTATACATCTCAAAACCAGCTTCGAAGGAAGCCGGAACAAGAGAAAATAAAAAACAAATTGCCTAAAGCACCTGGTACTCCCAGGTGGTCTCCCATCCAACTACTAACCAGGCCTGGCCCTGCTTAGCTTTGAAGATCAGACAAGTTTGAGCTTGTTCAGGGTGGTGTGGCTGTAGATATTGATTTTCTAATGACCTACATCTCTTATACATCTCAAAACCAGCATTGAAGGAAGTCGGAACAAGAGAAATTAAAAAAAAATTGCCTACAGCACCTGGTATTCCCAGGTGGTCTCCCATCCAAGTACTAACCAGGCCCAGCCCTGCTTAGCTTCCAAGATCAGACGAGATTGGGCTTGTTCAGGGTGGTGTGGCTGTAGGTATTGGTTTCTTACTGACCTACATCTCTTATACATCTTAAAACCAGCATTGTAGGAAGCCGGAACGGGAGAAAATAAAAAAAAAGGCCTACAGCACCTGGTATTCCCAGGTGGTCTCCCATCCGAGTACTAACCAGGCCCGGCCCTGCTTAGCTTCCAAGATCAGATGAGATTGGGCTTGTTCAGGGGGGTGTGGCTATAGCATTGGTTTCCTAAAGACCTACATCTCTTATACATCTCAAATCCAGCTTCGAAGGAAGCCGGAACAAGAGAAAATAAAAAAATAAGGCCTACAGCACCTGGTATTCCCAGGTGGTCTCCCATCCAAGTACTAACCAGTCCCGGCCCTGCTTAGCTTCCAAGATCAGACGAGATTGGGCTTGTTCAGGGTGGTGTGGCTGTATGTATTGGTTTCCTAATGACCTACATCTCTTATACATCTCAAAACCAGCATTGAAGGAAGCCGGAACAAGAGAAAATAAAAAAAAATGGCCTACAGCACCTGGTATTCCCAGGTGGTCTTCCATCCAAGTACTAACCATGCCCGGTCCTGCTTAGCTTCCAAGATCAAATGAGATTGGGCTTGTTCAGGGTTGTGTGGCTGTAGGTATTGGTTTACTAAAGACCTACATGTCTTATACATCTCAAAACCAGCTTCGAAGGAAGCCGACACAAGAGAAAATAAAAAAAAACTGCCTACAGCACCTGGTATTCCCAGGTGGTCTCCCATCCAAGTACTAACCAGGCCGGGCCCTGCTTAGCTTCCAAGATCAGACGAGATTGGGCTTGTTCAGGGTGGTGTGGCTGTAGGTATTGGTTTCCTAATGACCTACATCTCTTATACATCTCAAATCCAGCTTCGAAGGAAGCCGGAACAAGAGAAAATAAAAAAAAAAAGGCCTACAGCACCTGGTATTCCCAGATGGTCTCCCATCCAAGTACTAACCAGGCCCGGCCCTGCTTAGCTTCCAAGATCAGTTGAGATTGGGCTTGTTCAGGGTGGTGTGGCTGTAGGTGTTGGTTTCCTCATGACCTACATCTCTTATACATCTCAAAACCAGCATTGAAGGAAGTCGGAACAAGAGAAAATAAAAAAGAATTGCCTACAGCACCTGGTATTCCCAGGTGGTCTCCCATCCAAGTACTAACCAGGCCCGGCCCTGCTTAGCTTCCAAGATCAGATGAGATTGGGCTTGTTCAGGGTGGTGTGACTGTAGGTATTGTTTTTCTAATGACCTACATCTCTTATACATCTCAAAACCAGCATTGAAGGAAGACGGAACAAGAGAAAATAAAAAAAACAATCATACAGCATCTGGTATTCCCAGTTGGTCTCCTATCCAAGTACTAACCAGGCCCGGCCCTGCTTAGCTTTCAAGATCAGACGAGATTAGGCTTATTCAGGGTGGTGTGTCTGTAGGTATTGGCTTCCTAAAGACCTACATCTCTTATACATCTTAAAACCAGCATTGAAGGAAGCCGGAACAAGAGAAAATAAAAAAAAATGGCCTACAGCACCTGGTATTCCCAGGTGGTCTCCCATTCAAGTACTAACCAGGCCTGGTCCTGCTTAGCTTCCAAGATCAGATGAGATTGGGCTTGTTCAGGGTGGTGTGGCTGTAGGTATTGGTTTTCTAATGACCTACATGTCTTATACATCTCAAAACCAGCGCCGAAGGAAGCCGGAACAAGAGAAAATAAAAAAAACTGCCTACAGCACCTGGTATTCCCAGGTGGTCTACCATCCAAGTACTAACCAGGCCCGGCCCTGCTTAGCTTCCAAGATCAGTTGAGATTGGGCTTGTTCAGGGTGGTGTGGCTGTAGGTGTTGGTTTCCTCATGACCTACATCTCTTATACATCTCAAAACCAGCATTGAAGGAAGTCGGAACAAGAGAAAATAAAAAAGAATTGCCTACAGCACCTGGTATTCCCAGGTGGTCTCCCATCCAAGTACTAACCAGGCCCGGCCCTGCTTAGCTTCCAAGATCAGATGAGATTGGGCTTGTTCAGGGTGGTGTGACTGTAGGTATTGTTTTTCTAATGACCTACATCTCTTATACATCTCAAAACCAGCATTGAAGGAAGACGGAACAAGAGAAAATAAAAAAAAAAAGGCCTACAGCACCTGGTATTCCCAGGTGGTCTCCCATCCAAGTATTAACCAGGCCCAGCCCTTCTTAGCTTCCAAAACCAGATGAGATTGGGCTTGTTCAGGGTGGTGTGGCTGTAGGTATTGGTTTCCTAATGACCTACATCTCTTATACATCTCAAAACCAGCATTGAAGGAAGCCGGAACAAGAGAAAATAAAAAAAAAAGGCCTACAGCACCTGGTATTCATAGGTGGTCTCCCATCCAAGTACTAACCAGGCCCGACCCTACTTAGCATCCAAGATCAGATGAGATTGGGCTTGTTCAGGGTGGTGTGGTTATAGTATTGGTTTCCTAATGACCTACATCTCTTATACATCTCAAAACCAGCTTTGCAGGAAGCCGGAACAAGAGAAAATAAAAAAAACAATCATACAGCATCTGGTATTCCCAGTTGGTCTCCTATCCAAGTACTAACCAGGCCCGGCCCTGCTTAGCTTTCAAGATCAGACGAGATTAGGCTTATTCAGGGTGGTGTGTCTGTATGTATTGGCTTCCTAATGACCTACATCTCTTATACATCTTAAAACCAGCATTGAAGGAAGCCGTAACAAGAGAAAATAAAAAAAAATTGCCTACAGCACCTGGTATTCCCAGGTGGTCTCCCATTCAAGTACTAACCAGGCCCGGTCCTGTTTAGCTTCCAAGATCAGATGAGATTGGGCTTGTTCAGGGTGGTGTGGCTGTAGGTATTGGTTTTCTAATGACCTACATGTCTTATACATCTCAAAACCAGCGCCGAAGGAAGCCGGAACAAGAGAAAATAAAAAAAACTGCCTACAGCACCTGGTATTCCCAGGTGGTCTACCATCCAAGTACTAACCAGGCCCGGCCCTGCTTAGCTTCCAAGATCAGTTGAGATTGGGCTTGTTCAGGGTGGTGTGGCTGTAGGTGTTGGTTTCCTCATGACCTACATCTCTTATACATCTCAAAACCAGCATTGAAGGAAGACGGAACAAGAGAAAATAAAAGAAAAAAGGCCTACAGCACCTGGTATTCCCAGGTGGTCTCCCATCCAAGTATTTACCAGGCCCAGCCCTTCTTAGCTTCCAAAAACCAGATGAGATTGGGCTTGTTCAGGGTGGTGTGGCTGTAGGTGTTGGTTGCCTCATGACCTACATCTCTTATACATCTCAAAACCAGCATTGAATGAAGTCGGAACAAGAGAAAATAAAAAAGAATTGCCTACAGCACCTGGTATTCCCAGGGGGTCTCCCATCCAAGTACTAACCAGGCCCGGCGCTGCTTAGCTTCCAAGATCAGATGAGATTGGGCTTGTTCAGGGTGGTGTGGCTGTAGGTGTTGGTTGCCTCATGACCTACATCTCTTATACATCTCAAAACCAGCATTGAAGGAAGTCGGAACAAGAGAAAATAAAAAAGAATTGCCTACAGCACCTGGTATTCCCAGGGGGTCTCCCATCCAAGTACTAACCAGGCCCGGCCCTGCTTAGCTTCCAAGATCAGATGAGATTGGGCTTGTTCAGGGTGGTGTGACTGTAGGTATTGTTTTTTTAATGACCTACATCTCTTATACATCTCAAAACCAGCATTGAAGGAAGACGGAACAAGAGAAAATAAAAAAAAAAAGGCCTACAGCACCTGGTATTCCCAGGTGGTCTCCCATCCAAGTATTAACCAGGCCCAGCCCTTCTTAACTTCCAAGATCAGATGAGATTGGGCATGTTCAGGGTGGTGTGGCTGTA
This sequence comes from Mixophyes australis, assembly GCA_036250195.1. NCBI lineage: Eukaryota > Metazoa > Chordata > Amphibia > Anura > Limnodynastidae > Mixophyes > Mixophyes australis. The sequence goes on from JAVHZZ010000001.1 coordinate 435,843,244, forward strand.
GGTATTAGTTTCCTAATGACCTAAATCTCTTATACATCTCAAAACCAGCATTAAAGGAAGCAGGAACAAGAGAAAAAAAAAGCCTACAGCACCTGATATTCCCAGGTGGTCTCCCATCCAAGTACTATCCAGGCCTGGCCCTGCTTACCTTTCAAGATCAGATGAGATTGGGCTTATTCAGGGTGGTGTGGCTGTAGGTATTGGTTTTCTAATGACCTACATCTCTTATACATCTCAAAACCAGCATTGACGAAAGCCGGAACAAGAGAAAATAAAAAAAAAAGGCCTACAGCACCTGATATTCCCAGGTGGTCTCCCATCCAAGTACTATCCAGACCTGGCCCTGCTTAGCTTCCAAGATCAGATGAGATTGGGCTTGTTCAGGAGGGTGTGGCTATAGTATAGGTTTCCTAAAGACCTACATTTCTTATACATCTCAAAACCAGCCTCGAAGGAAGCCGAAACAAGAGAAAATAAAAAAAAAAGGCTTACAGCACCTGGTATTCCCAGGTGGTCTCCTATCCAAGTTGTAACCAGGCCCGGCCCTGCTTAGCTTCCAAGATCAGATAAGATTGGGCTTGTTCAGGGGGGTGTGGCTGTAG
>JAVHZZ010000001.1:435848845-435851345 GCA_036250195.1 Mixophyes australis
TCCGGCACAGCTTAGCTTCCAAGATCAGATGAGATAAGGCTTGTTCATTGTGTTGTGGCTGTAGGTATTGATTTTTTAATGACCTACATCTCTTATACATCTCAAAACCAGCATTGAAGGAAGCTGGAACAAGAGAAAATAAAAAAAAAAAGCCTACAACACCTGATATTCCCAGGTGGTCTCCCTTTCCAAGTACTAACCAGGCCCGGCACTGCTTAGCTTTCAAGATCAGACGAGATTAGGCATGTTCAGGGTGGTGTGGCTGTAGGTATTGGTTTCCTAATAACCTACATCTCTTATACATCTCAAAACCAGCATTGAAGGAAGCTGGAACAAGAGAAAATAAAAAAAAGGCCTACAGCACCTGGTATTCCTAGGTGGGCTCCCATCCAAGTACTAACCAGGCCGGCCCTGCTTAGCTTCCAAGATCAGATGAGACTGAGCTTGTTCAGGGGGGTGTGGCTGTAGGTATAGATTTCCTAATGACCTACATCTCTTATACATCTGAAAACCAGATTTGAAGGAAGCCGGAACAAGAGAAAATAAAAAAAAAAGGCCTACAGCACCTGGTATTCCTAGGTGGTCTCCCAACCAAGTACTAACCAGGCCCGGCCCTGCTTAGCTTATAAGATCAGATGAGATTGGGCTTGATCAGGGTGGTGTGGCTGTATGTATTGGTTTTCTAATGACCTACATCTCTTATACATCTCAAAACCAGCATTGAAGGAAGTCGGAACAAGAGAAAAAAAAAAAAAAAAAGGCCTACGGCACCTGGTATTCCCATCCAAGTACTAACCAGGCCTGGCTCTGCTTAGCTTCCAAGATCAGACGAGATTGGGCTTGGTCAGGGTGCTGGAGCTGTAGGTATTGGTTTCCTAATTACCTACATCTCTTATACATCTCAAAACCAGCATTGAAGGAAGCCGAAACAAGAGAAAAAAAAAAAAAGGCATACTGCACCTAATATTCCCAGTTGGTCTCCCATCCAAGTACTAACCAGGCTCGGCACTGCTTAGCTTCCAAGATCAGACAAGATTGGGCATGTTCAGGGTGGTGTGGCTGTAGGTATTAGTTTCCTAATGACCTTCATCTCTTATACATCTCAAAACCAGCATTGAAGGAAGCTGGAACAAGAGAAAATAAAAAAAAAAGCCTACAGCACCTGGTATTCCTAGGTGGTCTCCCATCCAAGTACTAACCAGGCCCAACCCTGCTTAGCTTCCAAACTCAGATGAGATTGGGCATGTTCACGGTGGTGTGGCTGTAGGTATTAGTTTCCTAATGACCTTCATCTCTTATACATCTCAAAACCAGCATTAAAGGAAGCAGGAACAAGAGAAAAAAAAAGCCCACAGCACCTGATATTCCCAGGTGGTCTCCCATCCAAGTACTATCCAGGCCTGGCCCTGCTTACCTTTCAAGATCAGATGAGATTGGGCTTATTCAGGGTGGTGTGGCTGTAGGTATTGGTTTCCTAATGACCTACATCTCTTATACATCTCAAAACCAGCATTGACGAAAGCCGGAACAAGAGAAAATAAAAAAAAAGGCCTACAGCACCTGATATTCCCAGGTGGTCTCCCATCCAAGTACTATCCAGGCCTGGCCCTGCTTAGCTTCCAAGATCAGATGAGATTGGGCTTGTTCAGGAGGGTGTGGCTATAGTATCGGTTTCCTAAAGACCTACATTTCTTATACATCTCAAAACCAGCTTCGAAGGAAGCCGAAACAAGAGAAAATAAAAAAAAAAGGCTTACAGCACCTGGTATTCCCAGGTGGTCTCCTATCCAAGTTGTAACCAGGCCCGGCCCTGCTTAGCTTCCAAGATCAGATGAGATTGGGCTTGTTCATGGGGGTGTGGCTGTAGGTATTGGTTTCGTAATGACCTACATCTCTTATACATGTCAAAAAAAGCTTCGAAGGAAGCCGGAACAAGAGAAAATAAAAAAAAATGTCCTACAGCATCTGGTATTCCCAGGTGGTCTCCTATCCAAGTACTAAACAGGCCTGGCCCTGCTTAGCTTTGAAGATCAGACGAGATTGGGCTTGTTCAGGGTGGTATGGCTGTAGGTATTGGTTTCCTAATGACCTACATCTCTTATACATCTCAAAACCAGCTTCGAAGGAAGCCGGAACAAGATAAAATAAAAAAAATGCATACAGCACCTGGTATTCCTAGGTGGTCTCCCATCCAAGTACTAACCAGGCCCGAACCTGCTTAGCTTCCAAGATCAGATGAAATTTGGCTTGTTCAGGGGGGTGTGGCTATAGTATTGGTTTCCTAATGATCTACATCTCTTATACATCTCAAAACCAGCTTTGAAGGAAGCCGGAACAAGAGAAAATAAAAAAAAAAGTCCTACAGCATTTGGTATTCCCAGGTGGTCTCCTTTCCAAGTAGTAACCAGGCGCAGCCTTGCTTACCTTTCAAGATCAGATGAGATTGGGCTTGTTCAGGGTGGTGTGGCTGTAGGTATTGGTTTCCTAATGACCTACATCT
>JAVHZZ010000001.1:435853845-435856345 GCA_036250195.1 Mixophyes australis
TTCCCAGGTGGTCTCCTATCCAAGTACTAACCAGGCCCGGCCCTGCTTACCTTTCAAGATCAGACGAGATTGGGCTTATTCAGGGTGGTGTGGCTGTAGGTATTGATTTTTTAATGACCTACATCTCTTATACATCTGAAAACCAGCATTGAAGGAAGTCGGAACAAGAGAAAATAAAAAAAAATTGCCTACAGCACCTGGTATTCATAGGTGGTCTCCCATCCAAGTACTAACCAGGCCCAGCCCTTCTTAGCTTCCAAGATCAGATGAGATTGGGCTTGTTTAGGGTGGTGTGGCTGTAGGTATTGGTTTCCTAATGACCTACATCTCTTATACATCTCAAAACCAGCTTCGAAGGAAGCCGGAACAAGAGAAAATAAAAAAAAAATTGCCTACAGCATCTGGTATTCCCAGGTGGTCTCCTATCCAAGTACTAACCAGGCCTGGCCCTGCTTAGCTTTGAAGATCAGACGAGATTGGGCTTGTTCAGGGTGGTATGGCTGTAGGTATTGGTTTCCTAATGACCTACATCTCTTATACATCTCAAAACCAGCTTCGAAGGAAGCCGGAACAAGAGAAAATAAAAAAAAAAATCCTACAGCATCTGGTATTGCCAGGTGGTCTCCTATCCAAGTACTAACCAGGCCTGGCCCTGCTTACTTTTCAAGATCAGACGAGATTGGGCTTATTCAGGGTGGTGTGGCTGTAGGTATTGATTTCTTAATGACTTACATCTCTTATACATCTCATAACCAGCATTGAAGGAAGTCGGAACAAGAGAAAATAAAAAAAAATTGCCTACAGCACCTGGTATTCCCAGGTGGTCTCCCACCCAAGTACTAACCAGGCCCAGCCCTTCTTAGCTTCCAAGATCAGATGAGATTGGGCTTATTCAGGGTGGTGTGGCTGTAGTTATTGGTTTCCTACTGACCTTCATATCTTATACATCTCAAAACCAGCATTGAAGGAAGCCGGAACAAGAGAAAATAAAAAAAAAGGCCTACAGCACCTGGTATTCCCAGGTGGTCTCCCATCCAAGTACTAACCAGGCCCGGCGCTGCTTAGCTTCCAAGATCAGATGAGATTGGGCTTGTTCAGGGTGGTGTGGCTGTATGTATTGGTTTCCTAAAGACCTACATCTCTTATACATCTCAAAACCAGCTTCAAGGAAGCCGGAACAAGAGAAAATAAAAAAAAAGGCTTACAGCACCTGGTATTCCCAGGTGGTCTCCCATCCAAGTACTAACCAGGCCTGGCCCTGCTTAGCTTTCAAGATCAGACGAGATTGGTCTTGTTCAGGGTGGTATGGCTGTAGGTATTGGTTTTCTAATGACCTACATCTTTTATACATCTCAAAACCAGCATTGAAGGAAGTCGGAACAAGATAAAATAAAAAAAAATTGCCTACAGCACCTGGTATTCCCAGGTGGTCTCCCATCCAAGTACTAACCAGTCCTGGCCCTGCTTAGCTTCCAAGATCAGACAAGATTGGGCTTGTTCAGGGTGGTGTGGCTGTAGGTATTGTTTTCATAATGACCTACATCTCTTATACATCTCAAAACCAGCATTGAAGGAAGTCGGAACAAGATAAAATAAAAAAAAATTGCCTACAGCACCTGGTATTCATAGGTGGTCTCCCATCCAAGTACTAACCAGGCCCGACCCTACTTAGCATCCAAGATCAGATGAGATTGGGCTTGTTCAGGGTGGTGTGGTTATAGTATTGGTTTCCTAATGACCTACATCTCTTATACATCTCAAAACCAGCTTTGAAGGAAGCCGGAACAAGAGAAAATAAAAAAAACAATCATACAGCATCTGGTATTCCCAGTTGGTCTCCTATCCAAGTACTAACCAGGCCCGGCCCTGCTTAGCTTTCAAGATCAGACGAGATTGGGCTTATTCAGGGTGGTGTGTCTGTAGGTATTGGCTTCCTAATGACCTACATCTCTTATACATCTCAAAACCAGCATTGAAGGAAGCCGGAACAAGAGAAAATAAAAAAGAATTGCCTACAGCACATGGTATTCCCAGGTGGTCTCCCATCCAAGTACTAACCAGGCCCGGCCCTGCTTAGCTTCCAAGATCAGATGAGATTGGGCTTGTTCAGGGTGGTGTGGCTGTAGATGTTGGTTTCCTTATGACCTACATCTCTTATACATCTCAAAACCAGCATTGAAGGAAGACGGAACAAGAGAAAATAAAAAAGAATTGCCTACAGCACATGGTATTTCCAGGTGGTCTCCCATCCAAGTAAAAACCAGGCCCGGCCCTGCTTAGCTTCCAAGATCAGATGAGATTGGGCTTGTTCAGGGTGGTGTGGCTGTAGATGTTGGTTTCCTCATCACCTACATCTCTTATACATCTCAAAACCAGCATTGAAGGAAGACGGAACAAGAGAAAATAAAAAAGAATTGCCTACAGCACATGGTATTCCCAGGTGGTCTCCCATCCAAGTACTAACCAGGCCTGGCACTGCTTAGCTTCCAAGATCAGATGA
>JAVHZZ010000001.1:435858845-435881345 GCA_036250195.1 Mixophyes australis
CCAGCATTGAAGGAAGTCGGAACAAGAGAAAATAAAAAAAAAATTTCCTACAGCACCTGGTATTCCCAGGTGGTCTCCCATCCAAGTACTAACCAGGCCCGGCCCTTCTTAGCTTCCAAGATCAGATGAGATTGGGCTTGTTCAGGGTGGTGTGGCTGTAGGTATTGGTTTCCTAAAGACCTACATCTCTTATACATCTCAAAACCAGCTTCGAAGGAAGCCGGAACAAGAGAAAATAAAAAAAAAATTGCCTAAAGCACCTGGTATTCCCAGGTGGTCTCCCATCCAACTACTAACCAGGCCTGGCCCTGCTTAGCTTTGAAGATCAGACGAGATTGGGCTTGTTCAGGGTGGTGTGGCTGTAGATATTGATTTCCTAATGACCTACATCTCTTATACATCTCAAAACCAGCATTGAAGGAAGTCGGAACAAGAGAAAATAAAAAAAAATTGCCTACAGCACCTGGTATTCCCAGGTGGTCTCCCATCCAAGTACTAACCAGACCCAGGCCTGCTTAGCTTCCAAGATCAGACGAGATTGGGCTTGTTCAGGGTGTTGTGGCTGTAGGTATTGTTTTTCTAATGACCTACATCTCTTATACATCTCAAAACCAGCATTGAAGGAAGTCGGAACAAGAGAAAATAAAAAAGAAAGGCCTACAGCATCTGGTATTCCCAGGTGGTCTCCCATCAAAGTACTAACCAGGCCCAGCCCTTCTTAGCTTCCAAGATCAGATAAGATTGGGCTTGTTCATGGTGGTGTCGCTGTAGGTTTGGGTTTCTTACTGACCTACATCTCTTATACATCTTAAAACCAGCATTGTAGGAAGCCGGAACAAGAGAAAATAAAAAAAAAGGCCTACAGCACCTGGTATTCCCAGGTGGTCTCCCATCCAAGTACTAACCAGGCCCGGCCCTGCTTAGCTTCCAAGCTCAGATGAGATTGGGCTTGTTCAGGGTGTTGTGGCTGTATGTATTGGTTTCCTAATGACCTACATCTCTTATACATCTCAAAACCAGCATTGAAGGAAGCCGGAACAAGAGAAAATAAAAAAAAATGGCCTACAGCACCTGGTATTCCCAGGTGGTCTCCCATCCAAGTACTAACCAGGCCCAGTCCTGCTTAGCTTCCAAGATCAAATGAGATTGGGCTTGTTCAGGGTGGTGTGGCTGTAGGTATTGGTTTTCTAAAGACCTACATGTCTTATGCATCTCAAAACCAGCTTCGAAGGAAGCCGGAACAAGAGAAAATAAAAAAAAATCTGCCTACAGCACCTGGTATTCACAGGTGGTCTCCCATCCAAGTAATAACCAGGCCGGGCCCTGCTTAGCTTCCAAGATATGACGAGATTGGGCTTGTTCAGGGTAGTGTGGCTGTAGGTATTGGTTTCCTAATGACCTACATCTCTTATACATCTCAAAACCAGCATTGAAGGAAGCCGGAACAAGAGAAAATAAAAAAAAATGGCCTACAGCCCCTGGTATTCCCAGGTGGTCCCCCATCCAAGTACTAACCAGGCCCAGTCCTGCTTAGCTTCCAAGATCAAATGAGATTGGGCTTGTTCAGGGTGGTGTGGCTGTAGGTATTGGTTTTCTAAAGACCTACATGTCTTATACATCTCAAAACCAGCTTCGAAGGAAGCCAGAACAAGAGAAAATAAAAAAAAATCTGCCTACAGCACCTGGTATTCACAGGTGGTCTCCCATCCAAGTAATAACCAGGCCGGGCCCTGCTTAGCTTCCAAGATCAGACGAGATTGGGCTTGTTCAGGGTGGTGTGGCTGTAGGTATAAGTTTCCTAATGACCTACATCTCTTATACATCTCAAATCCAGCTTTGAAGGAAGCCAGAACAAGAGAAAATAAAAAAAAAAGGCCTACAGCACCTGGTATTCCCAGATGGTCTCCCATCCAAGTACTAACCAGGCCTGGCCCTGCTTAGCTTCCAAGATCAGACGAGATTGGGCTTGTTCAGGGTGGTGTGGCTGTATGTATTGTTTTCCTAATGACCTACATCTCTTATACATCTGAAAACCAGCATTGAAGGAATCCGGAACAAGAGAAAATAAAAAAAAGGCCTACAGCACCTGGTATTCATAGGTGGTCTCCCATCCAAGTACTAACCAGGCCCGACCCTACTTAACATCCAAGATCAGATGAGATTGGGCTTGTTCAGGGTGGTGTGGCTGTAGGTATGGTTTCCTACTGACCTACATCTCTTATACATCTCAAAACCAGCTTTGAAGGAAGCCGGAACAAGAGAAAATAAAAAAAACAATCATACAGCATCTGGTATTCCCAGTTGGTCTCCTATCCAAGTACTAACCAGGCCCGGCCCTGCTTAGCTTTCAAGATCAGACGAGATTGGGCTTATTCAGGGTGGTGTGTCTGTAGGTATTGGTTTCCTAAAGACCTACATCTCTTATACATCTCAAAACCAGCTTCGAAGGAAGCCGGAACAAGAGAAAATAAAAAAAAAATTGCCTAAAGCACCTGGTATTCCCAGGTGGTCTCCCATCCAACTACTAACCAGGCCTGGCCCTGCTTAGCTTTGAAGATCAGACGAGATTGGGCTTGTTCAGGGTGGTGTGGCTGTAGATATTGATTTCCTAATGACCTACATCTCTTATACATCTCAAAACCAGCATTGAAGGAAGTCGGAACAAGAGAAAATAAAAAAAAATTGCCTACAGCACCTGGTATTCCCAGGTGGTCTCCCATCCAAGTACTAACCAGACCCAGGCCTGCTTAGCTTCCAAGATCAGACGAGATTGGGCTTGTTCAGGGTGTTGTGGCTGTAGGTATTGTTTTTCTAATGACCTACATCTCTTATACATCTCAAAACCAGCATTGAAGGAAGTCGGAACAAGAGAAAATAAAAAAGAAAGGCCTACAGCATCTGGTATTCCCAGGTGGTCTCCCATCAAAGTACTAACCAGGCCCAGCCCTTCTTAGCTTCCAAGATCAGATAAGATTGGGCTTGTTCATGGTGGTGTCGCTGTAGGTTTGGGTTTCTTACTGACCTACATCTCTTATACATCTTAAAACCAGCATTGTAGGAAGCCGGAACAAGAGAAAATAAAAAAAAAGGCCTACAGCACCTGGTATTCCCAGGTGGTCTCCCATCCAAGTACTAACCAGGCCCGGCCCTGCTTAGCTTCCAAGCTCAGATGAGATTGGGCTTGTTCAGGGTGTTGTGGCTGTATGTATTGGTTTCCTAATGACCTACATCTCTTATACATCTCAAAACCAGCATTGAAGGAAGCCGGAACAAGAGAAAATAAAAAAAAATGGCCTACAGCACCTGGTATTCCCAGGTGGTCTCCCATCCAAGTACTAACCAGGCCCAGTCCTGCTTAGCTTCCAAGATCAAATGAGATTGGGCTTGTTCAGGGTGGTGTGGCTGTAGGTATTGGTTTTCTAAAGACCTACATGTCTTATACATCTCAAAACCAGCTTCGAAGGAAGCCGGAACAAGAGAAAATAAAAAAAAATCTGCCTACAGCACCTGGTATTCACAGGTGGTCTCCCATCCAAGTAATAACCAGGCCGGGCCCTGCTTAGCTTCCAAGATATGACGAGATTGGGCTTGTTCAGGGTAGTGTGGCTGTAGGTATTGGTTTCCTAATGACCTACATCTCTTATACATCTCAAAACCAGCATTGAAGGAAGCCGGAACAAGAGAAAATAAAAAAAAATGGCCTACAGCCCCTGGTACTCCCAGGTGGTCCCCCATCCAAGTACTAACCAGGCCCAGTCCTGCTTAGCTTCCAAGATCAAATGAGATTGGGCTTGTTCAGGGTGGTGTGGCTGTAGGTATTGGTTTTCTAAAGACCTACATGTCTTATACATCTCAAAACCAGCTTCGAAGGAAGCCAGAACAAGAGAAAATAAAAAAAAATCTGCCTACAGCACCTGGTATTCACAGGTGGTCTCCCATCCAAGTAATAACCAGGCCGGGCCCTGCTTAGCTTCCAAGATCAGACGAGATTGGGCTTGTTCAGGGTGGTGTGGCTGTAGGTATAAGTTTCCTAATGACCTACATCTCTTATACATCTCAAATCCAGCTTTGAAGGAAGCCAGAACAAGAGAAAATAAAAAAAAAAAGGCCTACAGCACCTGGTATTCCCAGATGGTCTCCCATCCAAGTACTAACCAGGCCTGGCCCTGCTTAGCTTCCAAGATCAGACGAGATTGGGCTTGTTCAGGGTGGTGTGGCTGTATGTATTGTTTTCCTAATGACCTACATCTCTTATACATCTGAAAACCAGCATTGAAGGAATCCGGAACAAGAGAAAATAAAAAAAAGGCCTACAGCACCTGGTATTCATAGGTGGTCTCCCATCCAAGTACTAACCAGGCCCGACCCTACTTAACATCCAAGATCAGATGAGATTGGGCTTGTTCAGGGTGGTGTGGCTGTAGGTATGGTTTCCTACTGACCTACATCTCTTATACATCTGAAAACCAGCATTGAAGGAAGCCGGAACAAGAAAAAATAAAATAAAATGCCTACAGCACCTGGTATACCCAGGTGGTCTCCCATCCAAGTACTAACCAGGCCCGGCCCTGCTTAGCTTCCAAGATCAGATGAGATTGGGCTTGTTCAGGGTGGTGTGGCTGTAGGTAATGGCTTCCTAATGACCTACATCTCTTATACATCTCAAAACCAGCATTGAAGGAAGCCGGAACAAGAGAAAATAAAAAAAAATGGCCTACAGCACCTGGTATTCCCAGGTGGTCTCCCATCCAAGTACTAACCAGGCCCGGTCCTGCTTAGCTTCCAAGATCAAATGAGATTGGGCTTGTTCAGGGTGGTGTGGCTGTAGGTATTGGTTTTCTAAAGACCTACATGTCTTATACATCTCAAAACCAGCTTCGAAGGAAGCCGGAACAAGAGAAAATAAAAAAAAACTGCCTACAGCACCTGGTATTCCCAGGTGGTCTCCCATCCAAGTACTAACCATGCCCGGCCCTGCTTAGCTTCCAAGATCAGATGAGATTGGGCTTGTTCAGGGTGGTGTGGCTGTAGGTGCTGGTTTTCTCATGACCTACATCTCTTATACATCTCAAAACCAGCATTGAAGGAAGTTGGAACAAGAGAAAATAAAAAAGAATTGCCTACAGCACCTGGTATTCCCAGGTGGTCTCCCATACAAGTACTAACCAGGCCCGGCCCTGCTTAGCTTCCAAGATCAGATGAGATTGGGCTTGTTCAGGGTGGTGTGACTGTAGGTATTGTTTTTCTAATGACCTACATCTCTTATACATCTCAAAACCAGCATTGAAGGAAGACGTAACAAGAGAAAATAAAAAAAAAAGGCCTACAGCACCTGGTATTCCCAGGTGGTCTCCCATCCAACTACTAACCAGGCCTGGCCCTGCTTAGCTTTGAAGATCAGACGAGATTGGGCTTGTTCAGGGTGGTGTGGCTGTAGATATTGATTTCCTAATGACCTACATCTCTTATACATCTCAAAACCAGCATTGAAGGAAGTCGGAACAAGAGAAAATAAAACAAAATTGCCTACAGCACCTGGTATTCCCAGGTGGTCTCCCATCCAAGTATTAACCAGGCCCAGCCCTTCTTAGCTTCCAACATCAGATGAGATTGGGCTTGTTCAGGGTGGTGTGGCTGTAGGTATGGTTTCCTACTGACCTACATCTCTTATACATCTGAAAACCAGCATTGAAGGAAGCCGGAACAAGAAAAAATAAAATAAAAGGCCTACAGCACCTGGTATTCCCAGGTGGTCTCCCATCCAAGTACTAACCAGGCCTGGCCCTGCTTAGCTTTCAAAATCAGACGAGATTAGGCTTATTCAGGGTGGTGTGTCTGTAGGTATTGGCTTCCTAATGACCTACATCTCTTATACATCTCAAAACCAGCATTGAAGGAAGCCGGAACAAGAGAAAATAAAAAAAAATGGCCTACAGCACCTGGTATTCCCAGGTGGTCTCCCATCCAAGTACTAACCAGGCCCGGTCGTGCTTAGCTTCCAAGATCAGATGAGATTGGGCTTGTTCAGGGTGGTGTGGCTGTAGGTATTGGTTTTCTAATGACCTACATGTCTTATACATCTCAAAACCAGCTTCGAAGGAAGCCGGAACAAGAGAAAATAAAAAAAAAAAGGCCTACAGCACCTGGTATTCCTAGGTGGTCTCCCATCCAAGTATTAACCAGGCCCAGCCCTTCTTAGCTTCCAAGATCAGGTGAGATTGGGCTTGTTTAGGGTGGTGTGGCTGTAGGTATGGTTTCCTACTGACCTACATCTCTTATACATCTGAAAACCAGCATTGAAGGAAGCCGGAACAAGAAAAAATAAAATAAAAGGCCTACAGCACCTGGTATTCCCAGGTGGTCTCCCATCCAAGTACTAACCAGGCCTGGCCCTGCTTAGCTTCCAAGATCAGATGAGATTGGGCTTGTTCAGGGTGGTGTTGCTGTAGGTATTGGTTTCCTAATGACCTACATCTCTTATACATCTCAAAACCAGCATTGAAGGAAGCCGGAACAAGAGAAAATAAAAAAAAATGGCCTACAGCACCTGGTATTCCCAGGTGGTCTCCCATCCAAGTACTAACCAGGCCCGGTCCTGCTTAGCTTCCAAGATCAAATGAGATTGGGCTTGTTCAGGGTGGTGTGGCTGTAGGTATTGGTTTTCTAAAGACCTACATATCTTATACATCTCAAAACCAGCTTCGAAGGAAGCCGGAAAAGAGAGAAAATAAAAAAACACTGCCTACAGCACCTGGTATTCCCAGGTGGTCTCCCATCCAAGTACTAACCAGGCCAGGCCCTGCTTAGCTTCCAAGATCAGACGAGATTGGGCTTGTTCAGGGTGGTGTGGCTGTAGGAATTGGTTTCCTAATGACCTACATCTCTTATACATCTCAAAAATAGCATTGCAGAAAGCCGGAACAAGAGAAAATAAAAAAAAACTGCCTACAGCACCTGGTATTCCCAGGTGGTCTACAATCCAAGTACTAACCAGGCCCAGCCCTGCTTAGGTTCCAAGATCAGACGAGATTGGGCTTGTTCAGGTTGATGTGGCTGTAGGTATTGTTTTTTAAAATGACCTACATCTCTTATACATCTCAAAACCAGCATTGAAGGAAGTCGGAACAAGAGAAAATAAAAAAAAAATTGCCTACAGCACCTGGTATTCCCAGGTGGTCTCCCATCCAAGTACTAACCAGGCCCGGCCCTTCTTAGCTTCCAAGATCAGATGAGATTGGGCTTGTTCAGGGTGGTGTGGCTGTAGGCATTGGTTTCCTAAAGACCTACATCTCTTATACATCTCAAAACCAGCTTCGAAGGAAGCCGGAACAAGAGAAAATAAAAAAAAAATTGCCTAAAGCACCTGGTATTCCCAGGTGGTCTCCCATCCAACTACTAACCAGGCCTGGCCCTGCTTAGCTTTGAAGATCAGACGAGATTGGGCTTGTTCAGGGTGGTGTGGCTGTAGATATTGATTTCCTAATGACCTACATCTCTTATACATCTCAAAACCAGCATTGAAGGAAGTCGGAACAAGAGAAAATAAAAAAGAAAGGCCTACAGCATCTGGTATTCCCAGGTGGTCTCCCATCAAAGTACTAACCAGGCCCACCCCTTCTTAGCTTCCAAGATCAGATAAGATTGGGCTTGTTCAGGGTGGTGTGGCTGTAGGTTTGGGTTTCTTACTGACCTACATCTCTTATACATCTTAAAACCAGCATTGTAGGAAGCCGGAACAAGAGAAAATAAAAAAAAAGGCCTACAGCACCTGGTATTCCCAGGTGGTCTCCCATCCGAGTACTAACCAGGCACGGCCCTGCTTAGCTTCCAAGATCAGATGGGATTGGCCTTGTTCAGGGGGGTGTGGCTATAGCATCGGTTTCCTAAAGACCTACATCTCTTATACATCTCAAATCCAGCTTCGAAGGAAGCCGGAACAAGAGAAAATAAAAAAATAAGGCCTACAGCACCTGGTATTCCCAGGTGGTCTCCCATCCAAGTACTAACCAGGCCCGGCCCTGCTTAGCTTCCAAGCTCAGACGAGATTGGGCTTGTTCAGGGTGTTGTCGCTGTATGTATTGGTTTCCTAATGACATACATCTCTTATACATCTCAAAACCAGCATTGAAGGAAGCCGGAACAAGAGAAAATAAAAAAAAATGGCCTACAGCACCTGGTATTCCCAGGTGGTCTCCCATCCAAGTACTAACCAGGCCCAGTCCTGCTTAGCTTCCAAGATCAAATGAGATTGGGCTTGTTCAGGGTGGTGTGGCTGTAGGTATTGGTTTTCTAAAGACCTACATGTCTTATACATCTCAAAACCAGCTTCGAAGGAAGCCGGAACAAGAGAAAATAAAAAAAAATCTGCCTACAGCACCTGGTATTCACAGGTGGTCTCCCATCCAAGTAATAACCAGGCCGGGCCCTGCTTAGCTTCCAAGATATGACGAGATTGGGCTTGTTCAGGGTAGTGTGGCTGTAGGTATTGTTTTCCTAATGACCTACATCTCTTATACATCTCAAAACCAGCATTGAAGGAAGCCGGAACAGAAGAAAATAAAAAAAAATGGCCTACAGCACCTGGTATTCCCAGGTGGTCTCCCATCCAAGTACTAACCAGGCCCAGTCCTGCTTAGCTTCCAAGATCAAATGAGATTGGGCTTGTTCAGGGTGGTGTGGCTGTAGGTATTGGTTTTCTAAAGACCTACATGTCTTATACATCTCAAAACCAGCTTCGAAGGAAGCTGGAACAAGAGAAAATAAAAAAAAATCTGCCTACAGCACCTGGTATTCACAGGTGGTCTCCCATCCAAGTAATAACCAGGCCGGGCCCTGCTTAGCTTCCAAGATCAGACGAGATTGGGCTTGTTCAGGGTGGTGTGGCTGCAGGTATTGGTTTCCTAATGACCTACATCTCTTATACATCTCAAATCCAGCTTCGAAGGAAGCCAGAACAAGAGAAAATAAAAAAAAAAGGCCTACAGCACCTGGTATTCCCAGATGGTCTCCCATCCAAGTACTAACCAGGCCTGGCCCTGCTTAGCTTCCAAGATCAGACGAGATTGGGCTTGTTCAGGGTGGTGTGGCTGTATGTATTGTTTTCCTAATGACCTACATCTCTTATACATCTCAAAACCAGCATTGAAGGAATCCGGAACAAGAGAAAATAAAAAAAAAGGCCTACAGCACCTGGTATTCATAGGTGGTCTCCCAACCAAGTACTAACCAGGCCCGACCCTACTTAGCATCCAAGATCAGATGAGATTGGGCTTGTTCAGGGTGGTGTGGCTGTAGCTATGGTTTCCTACTGACCTACATCTCTTATACATCTGAAAACCAGCATTGAAGGAAGCCGGAACAAGAAAAAATAAAATAAAATGCCTACAGCACCTGGTATACCCAGGTGGTCTCCCATCCAAGTACTAACCAGGCCCGGCCCTGCTTAGCTTCCAAGATCAGATGAGATTGGGCTTGTTCAGGGTGGTGTGGCTGTAGGTAACGGTTTCCTAATGACCTACATCTCTTATACATCTCAAAACCAGCATTGAAGGAAGCCGGAACAAGAGAAAATAAAAAAAAATGGCCTACAGCACCTGGTATTCCCAGGTGGTCTCCCATCCAAGTACTAACCAGGCCCGGTCCTGCTTAGCTTCCAAGATCAAATGAGATTGGGCTTGTTCAGGGTGGTGTGGCTGTAGGTATTGGTTTTCTAAAGACCTACATGTCTTATACATCTCAAAACCAGCTTCGAAGGAAGCCGGAACAAGAGAAAATAAAAAAAAACTGCCTACAGCACCTGGTATTCCCAGGTGGTCTCCCATCCAAGTACTAACCATGCCCGGCCCTGCTTAGCTTCCAAGATCAGATGAGATTGGGCTTGTTCAGGGTGGTGTGGCTGTAGGTGTTGGTTTTCTCATGACCTACATCTCTTATACATCTCAAAACCAGCATTGAAGGAAGTTGGAACAAGAGAAAATAAAAAAGAATTGCCTACAGCACCTGGTATTCCCAGGTGGTCTCCCATACAAGGACTGACCAGGCCCGGCCCTGCTTAGCTTCCAAGATCAGATGAGATTGGGCTTGTTCAGGGTGTTGTGACTGTAGGTATTGTTTTTCTAATGACCTACATCTCTTATACATCTCAAAACCAGCATTGAAGGAAGACGTAACAAGAGAAAATAAAAAAAAAATGCCTACAGCACCTGGTATTCCCAGGTGGTCTCCCATCCAAGTATTAACCATGCCCAGCCCTTCTTAGCTTCCAAGATCAGATGAGATTGGGCTTGTTCAGGGTGGTGTGGCTGTAGGTATGGTTTCCTACTGACCTACATCTCTTATACATCTGAAAACCAGCATTGAAGGAAGCCGGAACAAGAAAAAATAAAATAAAAGGCCTACAGCACCTGGTATTCCCAGGTGGTCTCCCATCCAAGTACTAACCAGGCCCGGTCCTGCTTAGCTTCCAAGATCAAATGAGATTGGGCTTGTTCAGGGTGGTGTGGCTGTAGGTATTGGTTTTCTAAAGACCTACATATCTTATACATCTCAAAACCAGCTTCGAAGGAAGCCGGAAAAGAGAGAAAATAAAAAAAAACTGCCTACAGCACCTGGTATTCCCAGGTGGTCTCCCATCCAAGTACTAACCAGGCCGGGCCCTGCTTAGCTTCCAAGATCAGATGAGATTGGGCTTGTTCAGGGTGGTGTGGCTGTAGGTATTGGTTTCCTAATGACCTACATCTCTTATACATCTCAAAACCAGCATTGAAGGAAGTCGGAACAAGAGAAAATAAAAAAAAAATTGCCTACAGGACCTGGTATTCCCAGGTGGTCTCCCATCCAAGTACTAACCAGGCCCGACCCTTCTTAGCTTCCAAGATCAGATGAGATTGGGCTTGTTCAGGGTGATGTGGCTGTAGGTATTGGTTTCCTAAAGACCTACATCTCTTATACATCTCAAAACCAGCTTCGAAGGAAGCCGGAACAAGAGAAAATAAAAAAAAAATTGCCTAAACACCTGGTATTCCCAGGTGGTCTCCCATCCAAGTACTAACCAGGCCTGGCCCTGCTTAGCTTTGAAGATCAGACGAGATTGGGCTTGTTCAGGGTGGTGTGGCTGTAGATATTGATTTCCTAATGACCTACATCTCTTATACATCTCAAAACCAGCATTAAAGGAAGTCGGAACAAGAGAAAATAAAAAAAATTGCCTACAGCACCTGGTATTCCCAGGTGGTCTCCCATCCAAGTACTAACCAGACCCAGCCCTGCTTAGCTTCCAAGATCAGACGAGATTGGGCTTGTTCAGGGTGGTGTGGCTGTAGCTATTGTTTTTCTAATGACCTACATCTCTTATACATCTCAAAACCAGCATTGAAGGAAGTCGGAACAAGAGAAAATAAAAAAGAAAGGCCTACAGCATCTGGTATTCCCAGGTGGTCTCCCATCAAAGTACTAACCAGGCCCAGCCCTTCTTAGCTTCCAAGATCAGATAAGATTGGGCTTGTTCAGGGTGGTGTGGCTGTAGGTTTGGGTTTCTTACTGACCTACATCTCTTATACATCTTAAAACCAGCATTGTAGGAAGCCGGAACAAGAGAAAATAAAAAAAAAGGCCTACAGCACCTGGTATTCCCAGGTGGTCTCCCATCCGAGTACTAACCAGGCCCGGCCCTGCTTAGCTTCCAAGATCAGATGAGATTGGGCTTGTTCAGGGGGGTGTGGCTATAGCATTGGTTTCCTAAAGACCTACATCTCTTATACATCTCAAATCCAGCTTCGAAGGAAGCCGGAACAAGAGAAAATAAAAAAATAAGGCCTACAGCACCTGGTATTCCCAGGTGGTCTCCCATCCAAGTACTAACCAGGCCCGGCTCTGCTTAGCTTCCAAGATCAGACGAGATTGGGCTTGTTTAAGGTGTTGTGGCTGTATGTATTGGTTCCTAATGACCTACATCTCTTATACATCTCAAAACCAGCATTGAAGGAAGCCGGAACAAGAGAAAATAAAAAAAAATGGCATACAGCACCTGGTATTCCCAGGTGGTCTCCCATCCAAGTACTAACCAGGCCCAGTCCTGCTTAGCTTCCAAGATCAAATGAGATTGGGCTTGTTCAGGGTGGTGTGGCTGTAGGTATTGGTTTTCTAAAGACCTACATGTCTTATACATCTCAAAACCAGCTTCGAAGGAAGCCGGAACAAGAGAAAATAAAAAAAAATCTGCCTACAGCACCTGGTATTCACAGGTGGTCTCCCATCCAAGTAATAACCAGGCTGGGCCCTGCTTAGCTTCCAAGATCAGACGAGATTGGGCTTGTTCAGGGTGGTGTGGCTGTAGGTATTGGTTTCCTAATGACCTACATCTCTTATACATCTCAAATCCAGCTTCGAAGGAAGCCGGAACAAGAGAAAATAAAAATTGCCTAAAGCACCTGGTATTCCCAGGTGGTCTCCCATCCAAGTATTAACCAGGCCCGGCCCTTCTTAGCTTCCAAGATCAGATGAGATTGGGCTTGTTCAGGGTGGTGTGACTGTAGGTATTGGTTTCCTAAAGACCTACATCTCTTATACATCTCAAAACCAGCTTCGAAGGAAGCCGGAACAAGAGAAAATAAAAAAAAAATTGCCTAAAGCACCTGGTATTCCCAGGTGGTCTCCCATCCAACTACTAACCAGGCCTGGCCCTGCTTAGCTTTGAAGATCAGACGAGATTGGGCTTGTTCAGGGTGGTGTGGCTGTAGATATTGATTTCCTAATGACCTACATCTCTTATACATCTCAAAACCAGCATTGAAGGAAGTCGGAACAAGAGAAAATAAAAAAGAAAGGCCTACAGCATCTGGTATTCCCAGGTGGTCTCCCATCAAAGTACTAACCAGGCCCAGCCCTTCTTAGCTTCCAAGATCAGAAAAGATTGGGCTTGTTCAGGGTGGTGTGGCTGTAGGTTTGGGTTTCTTACTGACCTACATCTCTTATACATCTTAAAACCAGCATTGTAGGAAGCCGGAACAAGAGAAAATAAAAAAAAATCTGCCTACAGCACCTGGTATTCACAGGTGGTCTCCCATCCAAGTAATAACCAGGCCGGGCCCTGCTTAGCTTCCAAGATCAGACGAGATTGGGCTTGTTCAGGGTGGTGTGGCTGTAGGTATTGGTTTCCTAATGACCTACATCTCTTATACATCTCAAATCCAGCTTCGAAGGAAGCCAGAACAAGAGAAAATAAAAAAAAAAGGCCTACAGCACCTGGTATTCCCAGATGGTCTCCCATCCAAGTACTAACCAGGCCTGGCCCTGCTTAGCTTCCAAGATCAGACGAGATTGGGCTTGTTCAGGGTGGTGTGGCTGTATGTATTGTTTTCCTAATGACCTACATCTCTTATACATCTCAAAACCAGCATTGAAGGAATCCGGAACAAGAGAAAATAAAAAAAAAATTGCCTACAGCTCCTGGTATTCCCAGGTGGTCTCCCATCCAAGTACTAACCAGGCCCGGCACTGCTTAGCTTCCAAGATCAGATGAGATTGGGCTTGTTCAGGGTGGTGTGGCTGTAGGTATTGGTTTCCTAATGACCTACATCTCTTATACATCTCAAAACCAGCATTGAAGGAAGCCGGAACAAGAGAAAATAAAAAAAAATGGCCTACAGCACCTGGTATTCCCAGGTGGTCTCCCATCCAAGTACTAACCAGGCCCGGTCCTGCTTAGCTTCCAAGATCAAATGAGATTGGGCTTGTTCAGGGTGGTGTGGCTGTAGGTATTGGTTTTCTAAAGACCTACATGTCTTATACATCTCAAAACCAGCTTCGAAGGAAGCCGGAACAAGAGAAAATAAAAAAAAACTGCCTACAGCACCTGGTATTCCCAGGTGGTCTCCCATCCAAGTACTAACCAGGCCGGGCCCTGCTTAGCTTCCAAGATCAGACGAGATTGGGCTTGTTCAGTGTGGTGGGGCTGTGGGTATTGGTTTCCTAATGACCTACATCTCTTATACATCTCAAAACCAGCATTGAAGGAAGTCGGAACAAGAGAAAATTAAAAAAAAATTGCCTACAGCACCTGGTATTCCCAGGTGGTCTCCCATCCAAGTACTAACCAGGCCCGGCCCTTCTTAGCTTCCAAGATCAGATGAGATTGGGCTTGTTCAGGGTGGTGTGGCTGTAGGTATTGGTTTCCTTAAGACCTACATCTCTTATACATCTCAAAACCAGCTTCGAAGGAAGCCGGAACAAGAGAAAATAAAATAAAAATTGCCTAAAGCACCTGGTATTCCCAGGTGGTCTCCCATCCAACTACTAACCAGGCCTGGCCCTGCTTAGCTTTGAAGATCAGACGAGATTGGGCTTGTTCAGGGTGGTGCGGCTGTAGATATTGATTTTCTAATGACCTACATCTCTTATACATCTCAAAACCAGCATTGAAGGAAGTCGGAACAAGAGAAAATAAAAAAAAATTGCCCACAGCACCTGGTATTCCCAGGTGGTCTCCCATCCAAGTACTAACCAGGCCCAGCTCTGCTTAGCTTCCAAGATCAGATGAGATTGGGCTTGTTCAGGGTGGTGTGGCTGTAGGTATTGTTTTTCTAATGACCTACATCTCTTATACATCTCAAAACCAGCATTGAAGGAAGTCGGAACAAGAGAAAATAAAAAAGAAAGGCCTACAGCATCTGGTATTCCCAGGTGGTCTCCCATCAAAGTACTAACCAGGCCCAGCCCTTCTTAGCTTCCAAGATCAGATGAGATTGGGCT
Organism: Mixophyes australis; assembly: GCA_036250195.1. Taxonomy (NCBI): domain Eukaryota; kingdom Metazoa; phylum Chordata; class Amphibia; order Anura; family Limnodynastidae; genus Mixophyes; species Mixophyes australis. The sequence goes on from JAVHZZ010000001.1 coordinate 435,873,594, forward strand.
TGTTCAGGGTGGTGTGGCTGTAGGTATTGGTTTCTTACTGACCTACATCTCTTATACATCTTAAAACCAGCATTGTAGGAAGCCGGAACAAGAGAAAATAAAAAAAAAAGGCCTACAGCACCTGGTATTCCCAGGTGGTCTCCCATCCGAGTACTAACCAGGCCTGGCCCTGCTTAGCTTCCAAGATCAGATGAGATTGGGCTTGTTCAGGGGGGTGTGGCTATAGCTTTGGTTTCCTAAAGACCTACATCTCTTATACATCTCAAATCCAGCTTCGAAGGAAGCCGGAACAAGAGAAAATAAAAAAATAAGGCCTACAGCACCTGGTATTCCCAGGTGGTCTCCCATCCAAGTACTAACCAGGCTCGGCCCTGCTTAGCTTCCAAGATCAGACGAGATTGGGCTTGTTCAGGGTGGTGTGGCTGTATGTATTGGTTTCCTAATGACCTACATCTCTTATACATCTCAAAACCAGCATTGAAGGAAGCCGGAACAAGAGAAAATAAAAAAAAAATGGCCTACAGCACCTGGTATTCCCAGGTGGTCTGCCATCCAAGTACTAACCAGTCCCAGCCCTGCTTAGTTTCCTAGATCAGACGAGATTGGGCTTGTTCAGGGTGGTGTGGCTGTAGGTATTGGTTTTCTAAAGACCTACATGTCTTATACATCTCAAAACCAGCTTCGAAGGAAGCCGGAACAAGAGAAAATAAAAGAAAACTGCCTACAGCACCTGGTATTCCCAGGTGGTCTCCCATCCAAGTACTAACCAGGCTGGGCCCTGCTTAGCTTCCAAGATCAGACGAGATTGGGCTTGTTCAGGGTGGTGTGGCTGTGGGTATTGGTTTCTTAATGACCTACATCTCTTATACATCTCAAAACCAGCATTGAAGGAAGTCGGAACAAGAGAAAATAAAAAAAAATTGCCTACAGCACCTGGTATTCCCAGGTGGTCTCCCATCCAAGTACTAACCAGGCCCGGCCCTTCTTAGCTTCCAAGATCAGATGAGATTGGGCTTGTTCAGGGTGGTGTGGCTGCAGGTTTTGGTTTCCTTAAGACCTACATCTCTTATACATCTCAAAACCAGCTTCGAAGGAAGCCGGAACAAGAGAAAATAAAATAAAAATTGCCTAAAGCACCTGGTATTCCCAGGTGGTCTCCCATTAAAGTATTAACCAGGCCTGGCCCTTCTTAGCTTCCAAGATCAGATGAGATTGGGCTTGTTCAGGGTGGTGTGACTGTAGGTATTGGTTTCCTAAAGACCTACATCTCTTATACATCTCAAAACCAGCTTCGAAGGAAGCCGGAACAAGAGGAAATAAAAAAAAAATTGCCTAAAGCACCTGGTATTCCCAGGTGGTCTCCCATCCAACTACTAACCAGGCCTGGCCCTGCTTAGCTTTGAAGATCAGACGAGATTGGGCTTGTTCAGGGTGGTGTGGCTGTAGATATTGATTTCCTAATGACCTACATCTATTATACATCTCAAAACCAGCATTGAAGGAAGTCGGAACAAGAGAAAATAAAAAAGAAAGGCCTACAGCATCTGGTATTCCCAGGTGGTCTACCATCAAAGTACTAACCAGGCCCAGCCCTTCTTAGCTTCCAAGATCAGAAAAGATTGGGCTTGTTCAGGGTGGTGTGGCTGTAGGTTTGGGTTTCTTACTGACTTACATCTCTTATACATCTTAAAACCAGCATTGAAGGAAGCCGGAACAAGAGAAAATAAAAAAAAATCTGCCTACAGCACCTGGTATTCACAGGTGGTCTCCCATCCAAGTAATAACCAGTCTGAGCCCTGCTTAGCTTCCAAGATCAGACGAGATTGGGCTTGGTCAGGGTGGTGTGGCTGTAGGTATTGGTTTCCTAATGACCTACATCTCTTATACATCTCAAATCCAGCTTCGAAGGAAGCCAGAACAAGAGAAAATAAAAAAAAAAGGCCTACAGCACCTGGTATTCCCAGATGGTCTCCCATCCAAGTACTAACCAGGCCTGGCCCTGCTTAGCTTCCAAGATCAGACGAGATTGGGCTTGTTCAGGGTGGTGTGGCTGTATGTATTGTTTTCCTAATGACCTACATCTCTTATACATCTCAAAACCAGCATTGAAGGAATCCGGAACAAGAGAAAATAAAAAAAAATTTGCCTACAGCACCTGGTATTCCCAGGTGGTCTCCCATCCAAGTACTAACCAGGCCTGGCCCTGCTTAGTTTCCAAGATCAGATGAGATTGGGCTTGTTCAGGGTGGTGTGGCTGTAGGTATTGGTTTCCTAATGACCTACATCTCTTATACATCTCAAAACCAGCATTGAAGGAAGCCGGAACAAGAGAAAAAAAAAAAAATGGCCTACAGCACCTGGTATTCCCAGGGGGTCTCCCATCCAAGTACTAACCAGGCCCGGTCCTGCTTAGCTTCCAAGATCAAATGAGATTGGGCTTGTTCAGGGTGGTGTGGCTGTAGGTATTGGTTTTCTAAAGACCTACATGTCTTATACATCTCAAAACCAGCTTCGAAGGAAGCCGGAACAAGAGAAAATAAAAAAAAACTGCCTACAGCACCTGGTATTCCCAGGTGGTCTCCCACCCAAGTACTAACCAGGCTGGGCCCTGCTTAGCTTCCAAGATCAGACGAGATTGGGCTTGTTCAGTGTGGTGGGGCTGTGGGTATTGGTTTCCTAATGACCTACATCTCTTATACATCTCAAAACCAGCATTGAAGGAAGTCGGAACAATAGAAAATTAAAAAAAAATTGCCTACAGCACCTGGTATTCCCAGGTGGTCTCCCATCCAAGTACTAACCAGGCCCGGCCCTTCTTAGCTTCCAAGATCAGACGAGATTGGGCTTGTTCAGGGTGGTGTGGCTGTAGATATTGATTTCCTAATGACCTACATCTCTTATACATCTCAAAACCAGCATTGAAGGAAGTCGGAACAAGAGAAAATAAAAAAAAATTGCCTACAGCACCTGGTATTCCCAGGTGGTCTCCCATCCAAGTACTAACCAGGCCCAGCCCTGCTTAGCTTCCAAGATCAGATGAGATTGGGCTTGTTCAGGGTGGTGTGGCTGTAGGTATTGTTTTTCTAATGACCTACATCTCTTATACATCTCAAAACCAGCATTGAAGGAAGTCGGAACAAGAGAAAATAAAAAAGAAAGGCCTACAGCATCTGGTATTCCCAGGTGGTCTCCCATCAAAGTACTAACCAGGCCCAGCCCTTCTTAGCTTCCAAGATCAGATGAGATTGGGCTTGTTCAGGGTGGTGTGGCTGTAGGTATTGGTTTCTTACTGACCTACATCTCTTATACATCTTAAAACCAGCATTGTAGGAAGCCGGAACAAGAGAAAATAAAAAAAAAGGCCTACAGCACCTGGTATTCCCAGGTGGTCTCCCATCCGAGTACTAACCAGGCCTGGCCCTGCTTAGCTTCCAAGATCAGATGAGATTGGGCTTGTTCAGGGGGGTGTGGCTATAGCTTTGGTTTCCCAAAGACCTACATCTCTTATACATCTCAAATCCAGCTTTGAAGGAAGCCGGAACAAGAGAAAATAAAAAAATAAGGCCTACAGCACCTGGTATTCCCAGGTGGTCTCCCATCAAAGTACTAACCAGGCCCGGCCCTGCTTAGCTTCCAAGATCAGACGAGATTGGGCTTGTTCAGGGTGGTGTGGCTGTATGTATTGGTTTCCTAATGACCTACATCTCTTATACATCTCAAAACCAGCATTGAAGGAAGCCGGAACAAGAGAAAATAAAAATAAAATTGCCTACAGCACCTGGTATTCCCAGGTGGTCTCCCATCCAAGTACTAATCAGGCCCGGTCCTGCTTAGCTTCCAAGATCAGATGAGATTGGGCTTGTTCAGGGTGGTGTGGCTGTAGGTATTGGTTTTCTAATGACCTACATGTCTTATACATCTCAAAACCAGCTTCGAAGGAAGCCGGAACAAGAGAAAATAAAAAAAACTGCCTACAGCACCTGGTATTCCCAGGTGGTCTACCATCCAAGTACTAACCAGGCCCGGCCCTGCTTAGCTTCCAAGATCAGATGAGATTGGGCTTGTTCAGGGTGGTGTGGCTGTAGGTGTTGGTTTCCTCATGACCTACATCTCTTATACATCTCAAAACCAGCATTGAAGGAAGTCGGAACAAGAGAAAATAAAAAAGAATTGCCTACAGCACCTGGTATTCCCAGGTGGTCTCCCATCCAAGTACTAACCAGGCCCGGCCCTGCTTAGCTTCTAAGATCAGATGAGATTGGGCTTGTTCAGGGTGGTGTGACTGTAGGTATTGTTTTTCTAATGACCACATCTCTTATACATCTCAAAACCAGCATTGAAGGAAGACGGAACAAGAGAAAATAAAAAAAAAAGGCCTACAGCACCTGGTATTCCCAGGTGGTCTCCCATCCAAGTATTAACCATGCCCAGCCCTTCTTAGCTTCCAAGATCAGATGAGATTGGGCTTGTTCAGGGTGGTGTGGCTGAAGTTATGGTTTCCTACTGACCTACATCTCTTATACATCTGAAAACCAGCATTGAAGTAAGCCGGAACAAGAAAAAATAAAATAAAAGGCCTACAGCACCTGGTATTCCCAGGTGGTCTCCCATCCAAGTACTAACCAGGCCCGGTCCTGCTTAGCTTCCAAGATCAAATGAGATTGGGCTTGTTCAGGGTGGTGTGGCTGTAGGTATTGGTTTTCTAAAGACCTACATGTCTTATACATCTCAAAACCAGCTTCGAAGGAAGCCGGAACAAGAGAAAATAAAAAAAACTGCCTACAGCACCTGGTATTCCCAGGTGGTCACCCATCCAAGTACTAACCAGGCCGGGCCCTGCTTAGCTTCCAAGATCAGACGAGATTGGGCTTGTTCAGGGTGGTGCGGCTGTAGGTATTGGTTTCCTAATGACCTACATCTCTTATACATCTCAAAACCAGCATTAAAGGAAGTCGGAACAAGAGAAAATAAAAAAAAATGGCTACAGCACCTGGTATTCCCAGGTGGTCTCCCATACAAGTACTAACCAGGCCCGGTCCTGCTTAGCTTCCAAGATCAAATGAGATTGGGCTTGTTCAGGGTGGTGTGGCTGTAGCTATTGGTTTTCTAAAGACCTACATGTCTTATACATCTCAAAACCAGCTTCGAAGGAAGCCGGAACAAGAGAAAATAAAAAAAAACTGCCTACAGCACCTGGTATTCCCAGGTGGTCTCCCATCCAAGTACTAACCAGGCCGGACCCTGTTTAGCTTCCAAGATCAGACGTGATTGGGCTTGTTCAGGGTGGTGTGGTTATAGTATTGGTTTCCTAATGACCTACATCTCTTATACATCTCAAAACCAGCTTTGCAGGAAGCCGGAACAAGAGAAAATAAAAAAAACAATCATACAGCATCTGGTATTCCCAGTTGGTCTCCTATCCAAGTACTAACCAGGCCCGGCCCTGCTTAGCTTTCAAGATCAGACGAGATTAGGCTTATTCAGGGTGGTGTGTCTGTAGGTATTTGCTTCCTAATGACCTACATCTCTTATACATCTCAAAACCAGCATTGAAGGAAGCCGGAACAAGAGAAAATAAAAAAAAATGGCCTACAGCACCTGGTATTCCCAGGTGGTCTCCCATTAAAAGTACTAATCAGGCGCTGTCCTGCTTAGCTTCCAAGATCAGATGAGATTGGGCTTGTTCAGGGTGGTGTGGCTGTAGGTATTGGTTTCTTACTGACCTACATCTCTTATACATCTTAAAACCAGCATTGTAGGAAGCCGGAACAAGAGAAAATAAAAAAAAAGGCCTACAGCACCTGGTATTCCCAGGTGGTCTCCCATCCGAGTACTAACCAGGCCTGGCCCTGCTTAGCTTCCAAGATCAGATGAGATTGGGCTTGTTCAGGGGGGTGTGGCTATAGCTTTGGTTTCCCAAAGACCTACATCTCTTATACATCTCAAATCCAGCTTTGAAGGAAGCCGGAACAAGAGAAAATAAAAAAATAAGGCCTACAGCACCTGGTATTCCCAGGTGGTCTCCCATCAAAGTACTAACCAGGCCCGGCCCTGCTTAGCTTCCAAGATCAGACGAGATTGGGCTTGTTCAGGGTGGTGTGGCTGTATGTATTGGTTTCCTAATGACCTACATCTCTTATACATCTCAAAACCAGCATTGAAGGAAGCCGGAACAAGAGAAAATAAAAATAAAATTGCCTACAGCACCTGGTATTCCCAGGTGGTCTCCCATCCAAGTACTAATCAGGCCCGGTCCTGCTTAGCTTCCAAGATCAGATGAGATTGGGCTTGTTCAGGGTGGTGTGGCTGTAGGTATTGGTTTTCTAATGACCTACATGTCTTATACATCTCAAAACCAGCTTCGAAGGAAGCCGGAACAAGAGAAAATAAAAAAAACTGCCTACAGCACCTGGTATTCCCAGGTGGTCTACCATCCAAGTACTAACCAGGCCCGGCCCTGCTTAGCTTCCAAGATCAGATGAGATTGGGCTTGTTCAGGGTGGTGTGGCTGTAGGTGTTGGTTTCCTCATGACCTACATCTCTTATACATCTCAAAACCAGCATTGAAGGAAGTCGGAACAAGAGAAAATAAAAAAGAATTGCCTACAGCACCTGGTATTCCCAGGTGGTCTCCCATCCAAGTACTAACCAGGCCCGGCCCTGCTTAGCTTCTAAGATCAGATGAGATTGGGCTTGTTCAGGGTGGTGTGACTGTAGGTATTGTTTTTCTAATGACCACATCTCTTATACATCTCAAAACCAGCATTGAAGGAAGACGGAACAAGAGAAAATAAAAAAAAAAGGCCTACAGCACCTGGTATTCCCAGGTGGTCTCCCATCCAAGTATTAACCATGCCCAGCCCTTCTTAGCTTCCAAGATCAGATGAGATTGGGCTTGTTCAGGGTGGTGTGGCTGAAGTTATGGTTTCCTACTGACCTACATCTCTTATACATCTGAAAACCAGCATTGAAGTAAGCCGGAACAAGAAAAAATAAAATAAAAGGCCTACAGCACCTGGTATTCCCAGGTGGTCTCCCATCCAAGTACTAACCAGGCCCGGTCCTGCTTAGCTTCCAAGATCAAATGAGATTGGGCTTGTTCAGGGTGGTGTGGCTGTAGGTATTGGTTTTCTAAAGACCTACATGTCTTATACATCTCAAAACCAGCTTCGAAGGAAGCCGGAACAAGAGAAAATAAAAAAAACTGCCTACAGCACCTGGTATTCCCAGGTGGTCACCCATCCAAGTACTAACCAGGCCGGGCCCTGCTTAGCTTCCAAGATCAGACGAGATTGGGCTTGTTCAGGGTGGTGCGGCTGTAGGTATTGGTTTCCTAATGACCTACATCTCTTATACATCTCAAAACCAGCATTAAAGGAAGTCGGAACAAGAGAAAATAAAAAAAAATGGCTACAGCACCTGGTATTCCCAGGTGGTCTCCCATACAAGTACTAACCAGGCCCGGTCCTGCTTAGCTTCCAAGATCAAATGAGATTGGGCTTGTTCAGGGTGGTGTGGCTGTAGCTATTGGTTTTCTAAAGACCTACATGTCTTATACATCTCAAAACCAGCTTCGAAGGAAGCCGGAACAAGAGAAAATAAAAAAAAACTGCCTACAGCACCTGGTATTCCCAGGTGGTCTCCCATCCAAGTACTAACCAGGCCGGGCCCTGTTTAGCTTCCAAGATCAGACGTGATTGGGCTTGTTCAGGGTGGTGTGGTTATAGTATTGGTTTCCTAATGACCTACATC
>JAVHZZ010000001.1:435883845-435901345 GCA_036250195.1 Mixophyes australis
GCACCTGGTATTCCTAGGTGGTCTCCCATCCAAGTACTAACCAGGCCTGGCCCTGCTTAGCTTCTAAGATCAGATGAGATTGGGCTTGTTCAGGGTGGTGTGACTGTAGGTATTGTTTTTCTAATGACCTACATCTCTTATACATCTCAAAACCAGCATTGAAGGAAGACGGAACAAGAGAAAATAAAAAAAAAAAGGCCTACAGCACCTGGTATTCCCAGGTGGTCTCCCATCCAAGTATTAACCAGGCCCAGCCCTTCTTAGCTTCCAAGATCAGATGAGATTGGGCTTGTTCAGGGTGGTGTGGCTGTAGGTATGGTTGCCTACTGACCTACATCTCTTATACATCTGAAAACCAGCATTGAAGTAAGCCGGAACAAGAAAAAATAAAATAAAAGGCCTACAGCACCTGGTATTCCCAGGTGGTCTCCCATCCAAGTACTAACCAGGCCCGGTCCTGCTTAGCTTCCAAGATCAAATGAGATTGGGCTTGTTCAGGGTGGTGTGGCTGTAGGTATTGGTTTTCTAAAGACCTACATGTCTTATACATCTCAAAACCAGCTTCGAAGGAAGCCGGAACAAGAGAAAATAAAAAAAAACTGCCTACAGCACCTGGTATTCCCAGGTGGTCTCCCATCCAAGTACTAACCAGCCTGGGCCCTGCTTAGCTTCCAAGATCAGACGAGATTGGGCTTGTTCAGGGTGGTGTGGCTGTAGGTATTGGTTTCCTAATGACCTACATCTCTTATACATCTCAAAACCAGCATTAAAGGAAGTCGGAACAAGAGAAAATAAAAAAAAATGGCTACAGCACCTGGTATTCCCAGGTGGTCTCCCATCCAATTACTAACCAGGCCCGGTCCTGCTTAGCTTCCAAGATCAAATGAGATTGGGCTTGTTCAGGGTGGTGTGGCTGTAGCTATTGGTTTTCTAAAGACCTACATGTCTTATACATCTCAAAACCAGCTTCGAAGGAAGCCGGAACAAGAGAAAATAAAAAAAAATTGCCTACAGCACCTCGTATTCCCAGATGGTCTCCCATCCAAGTACTAACCAGGCCGGGCCCTGTTTAGCTTCCAAGATCAGACGAGATTGGGCTTGTTCAGGGTGGTGTGGTTATAGTATTGGTTTCCTAATGACCTACATCTCTTATACATCTCAAAACCAGCTTTGCAGGAAGCCAGAACAAGAGAAAATAAAAAAAAAATCATACAGCATCTGGTATTCCCAGTTGGTCTCCTATCCAAGTACTAACTAGGCCCGGCCCTGCTTAGCTTCCAAGATCAGATGAGATTAGGCTTGTTCAGGGTGGTGTGGCTGTAGGTATTGGTTTTCTAAAGACCTACATGTCTTATACATCTCAAAACCAGCTTCGAAGGAAGCCGGAACAAGAGAAAATAAAAAATAACTGCCTACAGCACCTGGTATTCCCAGGTGGTCTCCCATCCAAGTACTAACCAGGCCGGGCCCTGCTTAGCTTCCAAGATCAGACGAGATTGGGCTTGTTCAGGGTGGTGTGGCTGTAGGTATTGGTTTCCTAATGACCTACATCTCTTATACATCTCAAAACCAGCATTGAAGGAAGTCGGAACAAGAGAAAATAAAAAAAATTGGCTACAGCACCTGGTATTCCCAGGTGGTCTCCCATCCAAGTACTAACCAGGCCTGGTCCTGCTTAGCTTCCAAGATCAAATGAGATTGGGCTTGTTCAGGGTGGTGTGGCTGTAGGTATTGGTTTTCTAAAGACCTACATGTCTTATACATCTCAAAACCAGCTTCGAAGGAAGCCGGAACAAGAGAAAATAAAAAAAAACTGCCTACAGCACCTGGTATTCCCAGGTGGTCTCCCATCCAAGTACTAACCAGGCCGGGCCCTGCTTAGCTTCCAAGATCAGACGAGATTGGCTTGTTCAGGGTGGTGTGGCTGTAGGTATTGGTTTCCTAATGACCTACATCTCTTATACATCTCAAATCCAGCTTCGAAGGAAGCTGGAACAAGAGAAAATAAAAAAAAAAGGCCTACAGCACCTGGTATTCCCAGATGGTCTCCCATCCAAGTACTAACCAGGCCTGGCCCTGCTTAGCTTCCAAGATCAGACGAGATTGTGCTTGTTCAGGGTGGTGTGGCTGTATGTATTGTTTTCCTAATGACCTACATCTCTTATACATCTCAAAACCAGCATTGAAGGAAGCCGGAACAAGAGAAAATAAAAAAAAAAGGCCTACAGCACCTGGTATTCATAGGTGGTCTCCCATCCAAGTACTAACCAGGCCCGACCCTACTTAGCATCCAAGATCAGATGAGATTGGGCTTGTTCAGGGTGGTGTGGTTATAGTATTGGTTTCCTAATGACCTACATCACTTATACATCTCAAAACCAGCTTTGCAGGAAGCCGGAACAAGAGAAAATAAAAAAAACAATCATACAGCATCTGGTATTCCCAGTTGGTCTCCTATCCAAGTACTAACCAGGCCCGGCCCTGCTTAGCTTTCAAGATCAGACGAGATTAGGCTTATTCAGGGTGGTGTGTCTGTAGGTATTGGCTTCCTAATGACCTACATCACTTATACATCTCAAAACCAGCATTGAAGGAAGCCGGAACAAGAGAAAATACAAAAAAATGGCCTACAGCACCTGGTATTCCCAGGTGGTCTCCCATCCAAGTACTAACCAGGCCCGGTCCTGCTTAGCTTCCAAGATCAGATGAGATTGGGCTTGTTCAGGGTGGTGTGGCTGTAGTTGTTGGTTTTCTAATGACCTACATGTCTTATACATCTCAAAACCAGCTTCGAAGGAAGCCGGAACAAGAGAAAAAAAAAAAAACTGCCTACAGCACCTGGTATTCCCAGGTGGTCTACCATCCAAGTACTAACCAGGCCTGGCCCTGCTTAGCTTCCAAGATCAGATGAGATTGGGCTTGTTCAGGGTGGTGTGGCTGTAGGTGTTGGTTTCCTCATGACCTACATCTCTTATACATCTCAAAACCAGCATTGAAGGAAGTCGGAACAAGAGAAAATAAAAAAGAATTGCCTACAGCACCTGGTATTCCCAGGTGGTCTCCCATCCAAGTACTAACCAGGCCCGGCCCAGCTTAGCTTCCAAGATCAGATGAGATTGGGCTTGTTCAGGGTGGTGTGACTGTAGGTATTGTTTTTCTAATGACCTACATCTCTTATACATCTCAAAACCAGCATTGAAGGAAGACGGAACAAGAGAAAATAAAAAAAAAAAAGGCCTACAGCACCTGGTATTCCCAGGTAGTCTCCGATCCAAGTATTAACCAGGCCCAGCCCTCCTTAGCTTCCAAGATCAGATGAGATTGGGCTTGTTCAGGGTGGTGTGGCTGTAGGTATGGTTTCCTACTGACCTACATCTCTTATACATATGAAAACCAGCATTGAAGGAAGCCGGAACAAGAAAAAATAAAATAAAAGGCCTACAACATCTGATATTCCCAGGTGGTCTCCCATCAAAGTACTAACCAGGCCCGGCCCTGCTTAGCTTCCAAGATCAGATGAGATTGGGCTTGTTCAGGGTGGTGTGGCTGTAGGTATTGGTTTCCTAATGACCTACATCTCTTATACATCTCAAAACCAGCATTGAAGGAAGCCGGTACAAGAGAAAATAAAAAAAAATGGCCTACAGCACCTGGTATTCCCAGGTAATCTCCCATCCAAGTACTAACCAGGCCCGGTCCTGCTTAGCTTCCAAGATCAAATAAGATTGGGCTTGTTCAGGGTGTTGTGGCTGTAGGCATTGGTTTTCTAAAGACCTACATGTCTTATACATCTCAAAACCAGCTTCGAAGGAAGCCGGAACAAGAAAAAATAAAAAAAAACTGCCTACAGCACCTGGTATTCCCAGGTGGTCTCCCATCCAAGTACTAACCAGGCCGGGCCCTGCTTAGCTTCCAAGATCAGACGAGATTGGGCTTGTTCAGGGTGGTGTGGCTGTAGGTATTGGTTTCCTAATGACCTACATCTCTTATACATCTCAAAACCAGCATTGAAGGAAGTCGGAACAAGAGAAAATTAAAAAAAATTGCCTACAGCACCTGGTATTCCCAGGTGGTCTCCCATCCAAGTACTAACAAGGCTCGGCCCTTCTTAGCTTCCAAGATCAGATGAGATTGGGGTTGTTCAGGGTGGTGTGGCTGTAGGTATTGGTTTCTTAAAGACCTACATCTCTTATACATCTCAAAACCAGCTTCGAAGGAAGCCGGAACAAGAGAAAATAAAAAAAAAATTGCCTAAAGCACCTGGTATTCCCAGGTGGTCTCCCATCCAACTACTAACCAGGCGTGGCCCTGCTTAGCTTTGAAGATCAGACGAGATTGGGCTTGTTCAGGGTGGTGTGGCTGTAGATATTGATTTCCTAATGACCTACATCTCTTATACATCTCAAAACCAGCATTGAAGGAAGCCGGTACAAGAGAAAATAAAAAAAAATGGCCTACAGCACCTGGTATTCCCAGGTGGTCTCCCATCCAAGTACTAACCAGGCCCGGCCCTGCTTAGCTTCCAAGATCAGATGAGATTGGGCTTGTTCAGGGTGGTGTGACTGTAGGTATTGTTTTTTTATGACCTTCATCTCTTATACATCTCAAAACCAGCATTGAAGGAAGACGGAACAAGAGAAAATAAAAAAAAAATTGCCTACAGCACCTGGTATTCCCAGGTGGTCTCCCATCCAAGTACTAACCAGGCCCAGCCCTGCTTAGCTTCCAAGATCAGACAAGATTGGGCTTGTTCAGGGTGGTGTGGCTGTAGGTATTGTTTTTCTAATGACCTACATCTCTTATACATCTCAAAACCAGCATTGGAGGAAGTCGGAACAAGAGAAAATAAAAAAGAAAGGCCTACACCATCTGATATTCCCAGGTAGTCTCCCATCAAAGTACTAACCAGGCCCAGCCCTTCTTAGCTTCCAAGATCATATGAGATTGGGCTTGTTCAGGGGGGTGTGGCTATAGCATTGGTTTCCTAAAGACCTACATCTCTTATACATCTCAAATCCAGCTTCGAAGGAAGCCGGAACAAGAGAAAATAAAAAAATAAGGCCTACAGCACCTGGTATTCCCAGGTGGTCTCCCATCCAAGTACTAACCAGGCTGGGCCCTGCTTAGCTTCCAAGATCAGACGAGATTGGGCTTGTTCAGGGTGGTGTGGCTGTAGGTAATGGTTCCCTAATGACCTACATCTCTTATACATCTCAAATCCAGCTTCGAAGGAAGCCGGAACAAGAGAAAATAAAAAAAAAAGGCCTACAGCACCTGGTATTCCCAGATGGTCTCCCATCCAAGTACTAACCAGGCCCGGTCCTGCTTAGCTTCCAAGATCAAATGAGATTGGGCTTGTTCAGGGTGGTGTAGCTGTAGGTATTGGCTTTCTAAAGACCTACATGTCTTATACATCTCAAATCCAGCTTCGAAGGAAGCCGGAACAAGAGAAAAAAAAAAAAAAAGGCCTACAGCACCTGGTATTCCCAGATGGTCTCCCATCCAAGTACTAACCAGGCCTGGCCCTGCTTAGCTTCCAAGATCAGACGAGATTGGGCTTGTTCAGGGTGGTGTGGCTGTATGTATTGTTTTCCTAATGACCTACATCTCTTATACATCTCAAAACCAGCATTGAAGGAAGCCGGAACAAGAGAAAATAAAAAAAAAAGGCCTACAGCACCTGGTATTCATAGGTGGTCTCCCATCCAAGTACTAACCAGGCCCGACCCTACTTAGCATCCAAGATCAGATGAGATTGGGCTTGTTCAGGGTGGTGTGGTTATAGTATTGGTTTCCTAATGACCTACATCTCTTATACATCTCAAAACCAGCTTTGCAGGAAGCCGGAACAAGAGAAAATAAAAAAAACAATCATACAGCATCTGGTATTCCCAGTTGGTCTCCTATCCAAGTACTAACCAGGCCCGGTCCTGCTTAGCTTTCAAGATCAGACGAGATTAGGCTTATTCAGGGTGGTGTGTCTGTAGGTATTGGCTTCCTAATGACCTACATCTCTTATACATCTCAAAACCAGCATTGAAGGAAGCCGGAACAAGAGAAAATAAAAAAAATGGCCTACAGCACCTGGTATCCCCAGGTGGTCTCCCATCCAAGTACTAACCAGGCCCGGTCCTGCTTAGCTTCCAAGATCAGATGAGATTGGGCTTGTTCAGGGTGGTGTGGCTGTAGGTATTGGTTTTCTAATGACCTACATGTCTTATACATCTCAAAACCAGCTTCAAAGGAAGCCGGAACAAGAGAAAATAAAAAAAACTGCCTACAGCACCTGGTATTCCCAGGTGGTCTACCATCCAAGTACTAACCAGGCCCGGCCCTGCTTAGCTACCAAGATCAGATGAGATTGGGCTTGTTCAGGGTGGTGTGGCTTTAGGTGTTGGTTTCCTCATGACCTACATCTCTTATACATCTCAAAACCAGCATTGAAGTAAGTCGGAACAAGAGAAAATAAAAAAGAATTGCCTACAGCACCTGGTATTCCCAGGTGGTCTCCCATCCAAGTACTAACCAGGCCCGGCCCTGCTTAGCTTCCAAGATCAGATGAGATTGGGCTTGTTCAGGGTGGTGTGACTGTAGGTATTGTTTTTCTAATGACCTACATCTCTTATACATCTCAAAACCAGCATTGAAGGAAGACGGAACAAGAGAAAATAAAAAAAAAAGGCCTACAGCACCTGGTATTCCCAGGTGGTCTCCCATCCAAGTATTAACCAGGCCCAGCCCTTCTTAGCTTCCAAGATCAGATGAGATTGGGCTTGTTCAGGGTGGTGTGGCTGTAAGTATGGTTTCCTACTGACCTACATCTCTTATACATCTGAAAACCAGCATTGAAGGAAGCCGGAACAAGAAAAAATAAAATAAAAGGCCTACAGCACCTGGTATTCCCAGGTGGTCTCCCATCCAAGTACTAACCAGGGCCGGCCCTGCTTAGCTTCCAAGTTTAGATGAGATTGGGCTTGTTCAGGGTGGTGTGGCTATAGGTATTGGTTGCCTAATGACCTACATCTCTTATACATCTCAAAACCAGCATTGAAGGAAGCCGGAACAAGAGAAAATAAAAAAAAATGGCCTACAGCACCTGGTATTCCCAGGTGGTCTCCCATCCAAGTACTAACCAGGCTGGGCCCTGCTTAGCTTCCAAGATCAGACGAGATTGGGCTTGTTCAGGGTGGTGTGGCTGTAGGTATTGGTTCCCTAATGACCTACATCTCTTATACATCTCAAATCCAGCTTCGAAGGAAGCCGGAACAAGAGAAAAAAAAAAAAAAAGGCCTACAGCACCTGGTATTCCCAGATGGTCTCCCATCCAAGTACTAACCAGGCCTGGCCCTGCTTAGCTTCCAAGATCAGACGAGATTGGGCTTGTTCAGGGTGGTGTGGCTGTATGTATTGTTTTCCTAATGACCTACATCTCTTATACATCTCAAAACCAGCATTTAAGGAAGCCGGAACAAGAGAAAATAAAAAAAAAAGGCCTACAGCACCTGGTATTCATAGGTGGTCTCCCATCCAAGTACTAACCAGGCCCGACCCTACTTAGCATCCAAGATCAGATGATATTGGGCTTGTTCAGGGTGGTGTGGCTATAGGTATTGGTTTCCTAATGACCTACATCTCTTATACATCTCAAAACCAGCATTGAAGGAAGCCGGAACAAGAGAAAATAAAAAAAAATGGCCTACAGCACCTGGTATTCCCAGGTGGTCTCCCATCCAAGTACTAACCAGGCCCGGTCCTGCTTAGCTTCCAAGATCAAATGAGATTGGGCTTGTTCAGGGTGGTGTGGCTGTAGGTATTGGTTTTCTACAGACCTACATGTCTTATACATCTCAAAACCAGCTTCGAAGTAAGCCGGAACAAGAGAAAATAAAAAAAAAACTGCCTACAGCACCTGGTATTCCCAGGTGGTCTCCCATCCAAGTACTAACCAGGCCCAGCCCTTCTTAGCTTCCAAGATCAGATGAGATTGGGCTTGTTCAGGGTGGTGTGACTGTAGGTATTGGTTTCCTAAAGAACTACATCTCTTATACATCTCAAAAGCAGCTTCGAAGGAAGCCGGAACAAGAGAAAATAAAAAAAAAATTGCCTAAAGCACCTGGTATTCCCAGGTGGTCTCCCATCCAACTACTAACCAGGCCTGGCCCTGCTTAGCTTTGAAGATCAGACGAGATTGGGCTTGTTCAGGGTGGTGTGGCTGTAGATATTGATTTCCTAATGACCTACATCTCTTATACATCTCAAAACCAGCATTGAAGGAAGTCGGAACAAGAGAAAATAAAAAAAAATTGCCTACAGCACCTGGTATTCCCAGGTGGTCTCCCATCCTAGTACTAACCAGGCCCAGCCCTGCTTCGCTTCCAAGATCAGACGAGATTGGGCTTGTTCAGGGTGGTGTGGCTGTAGGTATTGTTTTTCTAATGACCTACATCTCTTATACATCTCAAAACCAGCATTGAAGGAAGTCGGAACAAGAGAAAATAAAAAAGAAAGGCCTACACCATCTGGTATTCCCAGGTGGTCTCCCATCAAAGTACTAAGCAGGCCCAGCCCTTCTTAGCTTCCAAGATCAGATGAGATTGGGCTTGTTCAGGGTGGTGTAGCTGTAGGTATTGGTTTCTTACTTACATACATCTCTTATACATCTTAAAACCAGCATTGTAGGAAGCCGGAACAAGAGAAAATAAAAAAAAAGGCCTACAGCACCTGGTATTCCCAGGTGGTCTCCCATCCGAGTACTAACCAGGCCCAGCCCTGCTTAGCTTCCAAAATCAGATGAGATTGGGCTTGTTCAGGGGTGTGTGGCTATAGCATTGGCTTCCTAAAGACCTACATCTCTTATAAATCTCAAATCAAACTTCGAAGGAAGCCGGAACAAGAGAAAATAAAAAAATAAGGCCTACAGCACCTGGTATTCCCAGTTGGTCTCCTATCCAAGTACTAACCAGGCCCGGTCCTGCTTAGCTTACAAGATCAGATGAGATTGGGCTTGTTCAGGGTAGTGTGGCTGTAGGTATTGGTTTTCTAATGACCTACATGTCTTATACATCTCAAAACCAGCTTCGAAGGAAGCCGGAACAAGAGAAAATAAAAAAAACTGCCTACAGCACCTGGTATTCCCAGGTGGTCTACCATCCAAGTACTAACCAGGCCCGGCCCTGCTTAGCTTCCAAGATCAGATGAGATTGGGCTTGTTCAGGGTGGTGTGGCTGTAGGTGTTGGTTTCCTCATGACCTACATCTCTTATACATCTCAAAACCAGCATTGAAGGAAGTCGGAACAAGAGAAAATAAAAAAGTATTGCCTACAGCACCTGGTATTCCCACGTGGTCTCCCATCCAAGTACTAACCAGGCCCGTCCCTGCTTAGCTTCCAAGATCAGATGAGATTGGGCTTGTTCAGGGTGGTGTGACTGTAGGTATTGTTTTTCTAATGACCTACATCTCTTATACATCTCAAAAAAAGCATTGAAGGAAGATGGAACAAGAGAAAATAAAAAAAAAAAGGCCTACAGCACCTGGTATTCCCAGGTGGTCTCCCATCCAAGTATTAACCAGGCCCAGCCCTTCTTAGCTTCCAAGATCAGATGAGATTGGGCTTGTTCAAGGTGGTGTGGCTGTAGGTATGGTTTCCTAATGACCTACATCTCTTATACATCTGAAAACCAGCATTGAAGGAAGCCGGAACAAGAAAAAATAAAATAAAAGGCCTACAGCACCTGGTATTCCCAGGTGGTCTCCCATCCAAGTACTAACCAGGCCTGGCCCTGCTTATCTTCCAAGATCAGATGAGATTGGGCTTGTTCAGGGTGGTGTGGCTGTAGGTATTGGTTTCCTAATGACCTACATCTCTTATACATCTCAAAACCAGCATTGAAGGAAGCCGGAACAAGAGAAAATAAAAAAAATTGGCCTACAGCACCTGGTATTCCCAGGTGGTCTCCCATCCAAGTACTAACCAGGCCCGGTCCTGCTTAGCTTCCAAGATCAAATGAGATTGGGCTTGTTCAGGGTGGTGTGGCTGTAGGTATTGGTTTCCTAAAGACCTACATATCTTATACATCTCAAAACCAGCTTCGAAGGAAGCCGGAACAAGAGAAAATAAAAAAAAATGGCCTACAGCACCTGGTATTCCCAGGTGGTCTCCCATCCAAGTACTAACCAGGCCCGGTCCTGCTTAGCTTTCAAGATCAGATGAGATTGGGCTTGTTCAGGGTGGTGTGGCTGTAGGTATTGGTTTTTTAATGACCTACATGTCTTATACATCTCAAAACCAGCTTCGAAGGAAGCCGGAACAAGAGAAAATAAAAAAAACTGCCTACAGCACCTGGTATTCCCAGGTGGTCTCCCATCCAAGTACTAACCAGGCCCGGCTCTGCTTAGCTTCCAAGATCAGATGAGATTGGGCTTGTTCAGGGTGGTGTGGCTGTAGGTGTTGGTTTCCTCATGACCTACATCTCTTATACATCTCAAAACCAGCATTGAAGGAAGTCGGAACAAGAGAAAATAAAAAAGTATTGCCTACAGCACCTGGTATTCCCAGGTGGTCTCCCATCCAAGTACTAACCAGGCCTGGCCCTGCTTAGCTTCCAAGATCAGATGAGATTGGGCTTGTTCAGGGTGGTGTGACTGTAGGTATTGTTTTTCTAATGACCTACATCTCTTATACATCTCAAAACCAGCATTGAAGGAAGACGGAACAAGAGAAAATAAAAAAAAAAAGGCCTACAGCACCTGGTATTCCCAGGTGGTCTCCCATCCAAGTACTAACCAGGCCCGGTCCTGCTTAGCTTCCAAGATCAGATGAGATTGGGCTTGTTCAGGGTGGTGTGGCTGTAGGTATGGTTTCCTACTGACCTACATCTCTTATACATCTGAAAACCAGCATTGAAGGAAGCCGGAACAAGAAAAAATAAAATAAAAGGCCTACAGCACCTGGTATTCCCAGGTGGTCTCCCATCCAAGTACTAACCAGGCCCGGCCCTGCTTAGCTTCCAAGATCAGATGAGATTGGGCTTGTTCAGGGTGGTGTGGCTGTAGGTATTGGTTTCCTAATGACCTACATCTCTTATACATCTCAAAACCAGCATTGAAGGAAGCCGGAACAAGAGAAAATAAAAAAAAATGGCCTACAGCACCTGGTATTCCCAGGTGGTCTACCATCCAAGTATTAACCAGGCCCAGCCCTTCTTAGCTTCCAAGATCAGATGAGATTGGGCTTGTTCAAGGTGGTGTGGCTGTAGGTATGGTTTCCTAATGACCTACATCTCTTATACATCTGAAAACCAGCATTGAAGGAAGCCGGAACAAGAAAAAATAAAATAAAAGGCCTACAGCACCTGGTATTCCCAGGTGGTCTCCCATCCAAGTACTAACCAGGCCTGGCCCTGCTTATCTTCCAAGATCAGATGAGATTGGGCTTGTTCAGAGTGGTGTGGCTGTAGGTATTGGTTTCCTAATGACCTACATCTCTTATACATCTCAAAACCAGCATTGAAGGAAGCCGGAACAAGAGAAAATAAAAAAAAATGGCCTACAGCACCTGGTATTCCCAGGTGGTCTCCCATCCAAGTACTAACCAGGCCCGGTCCTGCTTAGCTTCCAAGATCAAATGAGATTGGGCTTGTTCAGGGTGGTGTGGCTGTAGGTATTGGTTTCCTAATGACCTACATCTCTTATACATCTCAAAACCAGCATTGAAGGAAGCCGGAACAAGAGAAAATAAAAAAAAATGGCCTACAGCACCTGGTATTCCCAGGTGGTCTCCCATCCAAGTATTAACCAGGCCCAGCCCTTCTTAGCTTCCAAGATCAGATGAGATTGGGCTTGTTCAAGGTGGTGTGGCTGTAGGTATGGTTTCCTAATGACCTACATCTCTTATACATCTGAAAACCAGCATTGAAGGAAGCCGGAACAAGAAAAAATAAAATAAAAGGCCTACAGCACCTGGTATTCCCAGGTGGTCTCCCATCCAAGTACTAACCAGGCCTGGCCCTGCTTATCTTCCAAGATCAGATGAGATTGGGCTTGTTCAGGGTGGTGTGGCTGTAGGTATTGGTTTCCTAATGACCTACATCTCTTATACATCTCAAAACCAGCATTGAAGGAAGCCGGAACAAGAGAAAATAAAAAAAAATGGCCTACAGCACCTGGTATTCCCAGGTGGTCTCCCATCCAAGTACTAACCAGGCCCGGTCCTGCTTAGCTTCCAAGATCAAATGAGATTGGGCTTGTTCAGGGTGGTGTGGCTGTAGGTATTGGTTTCCTAAAGACCTACATATCTTATACATCTCAAAACCAGCTTCGAAGGAAGCCGGAACAAGAGAAAATAAAAAAAAATGGCCTACAGCACCTGGTATTCCCAGGTGGTCTCCCATCCAAGTACTAACCAGGCCCGGTCCTGCTTAGCTTCCAAGATCAGATGAGATTGGGCTTGTTCAGGGTGGTGTGGCTGTAGGTATGGTTTCCTACTGACCTACATCTCTTATACATCTCAAAACCAGCATTGAAGGAAGCCGGAACAAGAAAAAATAAAATAAAAGGCCTACAGCACCTGGTATTCCCAGGTGGTCTACCATCCAAGTACTAACCAGGCCCGGCTCTGCTTAGCTTCCAAGATCAGATGAGATTGGGCTTGTTCAAGGTGGTGTGGCTGTAGGTATGGTTTCCTAATGACCTACATCTCTTATACATCTGAAAACCAGCATTGAAGGAAGCCGGAACAAGAAAAAATAAAATAAAAGGCCTACAGCACCTGGTATTCCCAGGTGGTCTCCCATCCAAGTACTAACCAGGCCTGGCCCTGCTTATCTTCCAAGATCAGATGAGATTGGGCTTGTTCAGGGTGGTGTGGCTGTAGGTATTGTTTTTCTAATGACCTACATCTCTTATACATCTGAAAACCAGCATTGAAGGAAGCCGGAACAAGAAAAAATAAAATAAAAGGCCTACAGCACCTGGTATTCCCAGGTGGTCTCCCATCCAAGTACTAACCAGGCCTGGCCCTGCTTATCTTCCAAGATCAGATGAGATTGGGCTTGCTCAGGGTGGTGTGGCTGTAGGTATTGGTTTCCTAATGACCTACATCTCTTATACATCTGAAAACCAGCATTGAAGGAAGCCGGAACAAGAGAAAATAAAAAAAAATGGCCTACAGCACCTGGTATTCCCAGGTGGTCTCCCATCCAAGTACTAACCAGGCCCAGTCCTGCTTAGCTTCCAAGATCAGATGAGATTGGGCTTGTTCAGGGTGGTGTGGCTGTAGGTATTGGTTTTTTAATGACCTACATGTCTTATACATCTCAAAACCAGCTTCGAAGGAAGCCGGAACAAGAGAAAATAAAAAAAACTGCCTACAGCACCTGGTATTCCCAGGTGGTCTACCATCCAAGTACTAACCAGGCCCGGCTCTGCTTAGCTTCCAAGATCAGATGAGATTGGGCTTGCTCAGGGTGGTGTGGCTGTAGGTGTTGGTTTCCTCATGACCTACATCTCTTATACATCTCAAAACCAGCATTGAAGGAAGTCGGAACAAGAGAAAATAAAAAAGTATTGCCTACAGCACCTGGTATTCCCAGGTGGTCTCCCATCCAAGTACTAACCAGGCCCGGCCCTGCTTAGCTTCCAAGATCAGATGAGATTGGGCTTGTTCAGGGTGGTGTGACTGTAGGTATTGTTTTTCTAATGACCTACATCTCTTATACATCTGAAAACCAGCATTGAAGGAAGCCGGAACAAGAAAAAATAAAATAAAAGGCCTACAGCACCTGGTATTCCCAGGTGGTCTCCCATCCAAGTACTAACCAGGCCTGGCCCTGCTTATCTTCCAAGATCAGATGAGATTGGGCTTGTTCAGGGTGGTGTGGCTGTAGGTATTGGTTTCCTAATGACCTACATCTCTTATACATCTCAAAACCAGCATTGAAGGAAGCCGGAACAAGAGAAAATAAAAAAGAATGGCCTACAGCACCTGGTATTCCCAGGTGGTCTCCCATCCAAGTACTAACCAGGCCCGGTCCTGCTTAGCTTCCAAGATCAAATGAGATTGGGCTTGTTCAGGGTGGTGTGGCTGTAGGTATTGGTTTCCTAAAGACCTACATATCTTATACATCTCAAAACCAGCTTCGAAGGAAGCCGGAACAAGAGAAAATAAAAAAAAATGGCCTACAGCACCTGGTATTCCCAGGTGGTCTCCCATCCAAGTACTAACCAGGCCCGGTCCTGCTTAGCTTCCAAGATCAGATGAGATTGGGCTTGTTCAGGGTGGTGTGGCTGTAGGTATGGTTTCCTACTGACCTACATCTCTTATACATCTGAAAACCAGCATTGAAGGAAGCCGGAACAAGAAAAAATAAAATAAAAGGCCTACAGCACCTGGTATTCCCAGGTGGTCTCCCATCCAAGTACTAACCAGGCCTGGCCCT
The DNA here is from genome assembly GCA_036250195.1 of Mixophyes australis. NCBI lineage: Eukaryota > Metazoa > Chordata > Amphibia > Anura > Limnodynastidae > Mixophyes > Mixophyes australis. The sequence goes on from JAVHZZ010000001.1 coordinate 435,898,283, forward strand.
GCTTAGCTTCCAAGATCAGATGAGATTGGGCTTGTTCAGGGTGGTGTGGCTGTAGGTACTGGTTTCCTAATGACCTACATCTCTTATACATCTCAAAACCAGCATTGAAGGAAGCCGGAACAAGAGAAAATAAAAAAAAATGGCCTACAGCACCTGGTATTCCCAGGTGGTCTCCCATCCAAGTATTAACCAGGCCCAGCCCTTCTTAGCTTCCAAGATCAGATGAGATTGGGCTTGTTCAAGGTGGTGTGGCTGTAGGTATGGTTTCCTAATGACCTACATCTCTTATACATCTGAAAACCAGCATTGAAGGAAGCCGGAACAAGAAAAAATAAAATAAAAGGCCTACAGCACCTGGTATTCCCAGGTGGTCTCCCATCCAAGTACTAACCAGGCCTGGCCCTGCTTATCTTCCAAGATCAGATGAGATTGGGCTTGTTCAGGGTGGTGTGGCTGTAGGTATTGGTTTCCTAATGACCTACATCTCTTATACATCTCAAAACCAGCATTGAAGGAAGCCGGAACAAGAGAAAATAAAAAAAAATGGCCTACAGCACCTGGTATTCCCAGGTGGTCTCCCATCCAAGTACTAACCAGGCCCGGTCCTGCTTAGCTTCCAAGATCAAATGAGATTGGGCTTGTTCAGTGTGGTGTGGCTGTAGGAATTGGTTTCCTAAAGACCTACATATCTTATACATCTCAAAACCAGCTTCGAAGGAAGCCGGTACAAGAGAAAATAAAAAAAAATGGCCTACAGCACCTGGTATTCCCAGGTGGTCTCCCATCCAAGTACTAACCAGGCCCGGTCCTGCTTAGCTTCCAAGATCAGATGAGATTGGGCTTGTTCAGGGTGGTGTGGCTGTAGGTATTGGTTTTTTAATGACCTACATGTCTTATACATCTCAAAACCAGCTTCGAAGGAAGCCGGAACAAGAGAAAATAAAAAAAACTGCCTACAGCACCTGGTATTCCCAGGTGGTCTACCATCCAAGTACTAACCAGGCCCGGCTCTGCTTAGCTTCCAAGATCAGATGAGATTGGGCTTGTTCAGGGTGGTGTGGCTGTAGGTGTTGGTTTCCTCATGACCTACATCTCTTATACATCTCAAAACCAGCATTGAAGGAAGTCGGAACAAGAGAAAATAAAAAAGTATTGCCTACAGCACCTGGTATTCCCAGGTGGTCTCCCATCCAAGTACTAACCAGGCCCGGCCCTGCTTAGCTTCCAAGATCAGATGAGATTGGGCTTGTTCAGGGTGGTGTGACTGTAGGTATTGTTTTTCTAATGACCTACATCTCTTATACATCTCAAAACCAGCATTGAAGGAAGACGGAAGAAGAGAAAATAAAAAAAAAAAGGCCTACAGCACCTGGTATTCCCAGGTGGTCTCCCATCCAAGTACTAACCAGGCCCGGTCCTGCTTAGCTTCCAAGATCAGATGAGATTGGGCTTGTTCAGGGTGGTGTGGCTGTAGGTATGGTTTCCTACTGACCTACATTACTTATACATCTGAAAACCAGCATTGAAGGAAGCCGGAACAAGAAAAAATAAAATAAAAGGCCTACAGCACCTGGTATTCCCAGGTGGTCTCCCATCCAAGTACTAACCAGGCCCAGCCCTGCTTAGCTTCCAAGATCAGATGAGATTGGGCTTGTTCAGGGTGGTGTGGCTGTAGGTATTGGTTTCCTAATGACCTACATCTCTTATACATCTCAAAACCAGCATTGAAGGAAGCCGGAACAAGAGAAAATAAAAAAAAATGGCCTACAGCACCTCGTATTCCCAGGTGGTCTCCCATCCAAGTACTAACCAGGCCCGGTCCTGCGTAGCTTCCAAGATCAAATGAGATTGGGCTTGTTCAGGGTGGTGTGGCTGTAGGTATTGGTTTTCTAAAGACCTACATGTCTTATACATCTCAAAACCAGCTTCGAAGGAAGCCGGAACAAGAGAAAATAAAAAAAAAACTGCCTACAGCACCTGGTATTCCCAGGTGGTCTCCCATCCAAGTACTAACCAGGCTGGGCCCTGCTTAGCTTCCAAGATCAGACGAGATTGGGCTTGTTCAGGGTGGTGTGGCTGTAGGTATTGGTTTCCTAATGACCTACATCTCTTATACATCTCAAAACCAGCATTGAAGGAAGTCGGAACAAGAGAAAATAAAAAAAAATTGCCTACAGCACCTGGTATTCCCAGGTGGTCTTCCATCCAAGTACTAACCAGGCCTGGCCCTTCTTAGCTTCCAAGATCAGATGAGATTGGGCTTGTTCAGGGTGGTGTGACTGTAGGTATTGTTTTTCTAATGACCTACATCTCTTATACATCTCAAAACCAGCATTGAAGGAAGTCGGAACAAGAGAAAATAAAAAAAAATTGCCTACAGCACCTGGTATTCCCAGGTGGTCTTCCATCCAAGTACTAACCAGGCCTGGCCCTTCTTAGCTTCCAAGATCAAATGAGATTGGGCTTGTTCAGGGTGGTGTGGCTGTAGGTATTGGTTTTCTAAAGACCTACATGTCTTATACATCTCAAAACCAGCTTCGAAGGAAGCCGGAACAAGAGAAAATAAAAAAAAACTGCCTACAGCACCTGGTATTCCCAGGTGGTCTCCCATCCAAGTACTAACCAGGCTGGGCCCTGCTTAGCTTCCAAGATCAGACGAGATTGGGCTTGTTCAGGGTGGTGTGGCTGTAGGTGTTGGTTTCCTAATGACCTACATCTCTTATACATCTCAAAACCAGCATTGAAGGAAGTCGGAACAAGAGAAAATAAAAAAAAATTGCCTACAGCACCTGGTATTCCCAGGTGGTCTTCCATCCAAGTACTAACCAGGCCTGGCCCTTCTTAGCTTCCAAGATCAGATGAGATTGGGCTTGTTCAGGGTGGTGTGGCTGTTGGTATTGTTTTCCTTAAAGACCTACATCTCTTATACATCTCAAAACCAGCTTCGAAGGAAGCCGGAACAAGAGAAAATAAAAAAAATATTGCCTAAAGCACCTGGTATTCCCAGGTGGTCTCCCATCCAACTACTAACCAGGCCTGGCCCTGCTTATCTTCCAAGATCAG
>JAVHZZ010000001.1:435913845-435936345 GCA_036250195.1 Mixophyes australis
TGGTATTCCCAGGTGGTCTCCCATCCAAGTACTAACCAGGCCCGGTCCTGCTTAGCTTCCAAGATCAAATGAGATTGGGCTTGTTCAGGGTGGTGTGGCTGTAGGTATTGGTTTTCTAAAGACCTACATGTCTTATACATCTTAAAACCAGCTTCGAAGGAAGCCGGAACAAGAGAAAATAAAAAAAAAATGCCTACAGCACCTGGTATTCCCAGGTGGTCTTCCATCCAAGTACTAACCAGGCCCGGCCCTTCTTAGCTTCCAAGATCAGATGAGATTGGGCTTGTTCAGGGTGGTGTGGCTGTAGGTATTGGTTTCCTAAAGACCTACATCTCTTATACATCTCAAAACCAGCTTCGAAGGAAGCCGGAACAAGAGAAAATAAAAAAAAAATTGCCTAATGCACCTGGTATTCCCAGGTGGTCTCCCATCCAACTACTAACCAGGCCTGGCCCTGCTTAGCTTTGAAGATCAGATGAGATTGGGCTTGTTCAGGGTGGTGTGTCTGTAGATATTGATTTCCTAATGACCTACATCTCTTATACATCTCAAAACCAGCATTGAAGGAAGTCGGAACAAGAGAAAATAAAAAAAAATTGCCTACAGCACCTGGTATTCCCAGGTGGTCTCCCATCCAAGTACTAACCAGGCCCAGCCCTGCTTAGCTTCCAAGATCAGACGAGATTGGGCTTGTTCAGGGTGGTGTGGCTGTAGGTATTGTTTTTTTAATGACCTACATCTCTTATACATCTCAAAACCAGCATTGAAGGAAGTCGGAACAAGAGAAAATAAAAAAGAAAGGCCTACAGCATCTGGTATTCCCAGGTGGTCTCCCATCAAAGTACTAACCAGTCCCAGCCCTTCTTAGCTTCCAAGATCAGATGAGATTGGGCTTGTTCAGGGTTGTGTGGCTGTAGGTATTGGTTTCTTACTGACCTACATCTCTTATACATCTTAAAACCAGCATTGTAGGAAGCCGGAACAAGAGAAAATAAAAAAAAAGGCCTACAGCACCTGGTATTCCCAGGTGGTCTCCCAACCGAGTACTAACCAGGCCCGGCCCTGCTTAGCTTCAAAGATCAGATGACATTGGGCTTGTTCAGGGGGGTGTGGCTATAGCATTGGTTTCCTAAAGACCTACATCTCTTATACATCTCAAATCCAGCTTCGAAGGAAGCCGGAACAAGAGAAAATAAAAAAACAAGGCCTACAGCACCTGGTATTCCCAGGTGGTCTCCCATCCAAGTACTAACCAGGCCCAGCCCTGCTTAGCTTCCAAGATCAGACGAGATTGGGCTTGTTCAGGGTGGTGTGTCTGTATGTATTGGTTTCCTAATGACCTACATCTCTTATACATCTCAAAACCAGCATTGAAGGAAGCCGGAACAAGAGAAAATAAAAAAAAATGGCCTACAGCACCTAGTATTCCCAGGTGGTCTCCCATCCAAGTACTAACCAGGCCCGGTCCTGCTTAGCTTCCAAGATCAAATGAGATTGGGCTTGTTCAGGGTGGTGTGGCTGTAGGTATATTGTTTTCTAAAGACCTATATGTCTTATACATCTCAAAACCAGCTTCGAAGGAAGCCGGAACAAGAGAAAATAAAAAAAAACTCTCTACAGCACCTGGTATTCCCAGGTGGTCTCCCATCAAAGTACTAACCAGGCCCAGCCCTTCTTAGCTTCCAAGATCAGATGAGATTGGGCTTGTTCAGGGTGGTGTGGCTGTATGTATTGGCTTCCTAATGACCTACATCTCTTATACATCTTAAAACCAGCATTGAAGGAAGCCGGAACAAGAGAAAAAAAAAAAAGGCCTACAGCACCTGGTATTCATAGGTGGTCTCCCATCCAAGTACTAACCAGGCCCGACCCTACTTAGCATCCAAGATCAGATGAGATTGGGCTGGTTCAGGGTGGTGTGGTTATAGTTTTGGTTTCCTAATGACCTACATCTCTTATACATCTCAAAACCAGCTTTGCAGGAAGCCGGAACAAGAGAAAATAAAAAAAACAATCATACAGCATCTGGTATTCCCAGTTGGTTTCCCATCCAAGTACTAACCAGGCCTGTCCCTGCTTAGCTTTCAAGATCAGACGAGATTTGGCTTTTTCAGGGTGGTGTGTCTGTAGGTATTGGCTTCCTAATGACCTACATCTCTTATACATCTCAAAACCAGCATTGAAGGAAGCCGGAACAAGAGAAAATAAAAAAAAATGGCCTACAGCACCTGGTATTTCCAGGTGGTCTCCCATCCAAGTACTAACCAGGCCTGGTCCTGCTTAGCTTCCAAGATCAGATGAGATTGGGCTTGTTCAGGGTGGTGTGGCTGTAGGTATTGGTTTTCTAATGACCTACATGTCTTATACATCTCAAAACCAGCTTCGAAGAAAGCCGGAACAAGAGAAAATAAAAAAAACTGCCTACAGCACCTGTATTCCCAGTTGTTCTACCATCCAAGTACTAACCAGGCCCGGCCCTGCTTAGCTTCCAAGATCAGATGAGATTGGGCTTGTTCAGGGTGGTGTGGCTGTAGGTGTTGGTTTCCTCATGACCTACATCTCTTATACATCTCAAAACCAGCATTGAAGGAAGTCGGAACAAGAGAAAATAAAAAAGAATTGCCTACAGCACCTGGTATTCCCAGGTGGTCTCCCATCCAAGTACTAACCAGACCCTGCCCTGCTTAGCTTCCAAAATCAGATGAGATTGGGCTTGTTCAGGGTGGTGTGACTGTAGGTATTGTTTTTCTAATGACCTACATCTCTTATACATCTCAAAACCAGCATTGAAGGAAGACGGAACAAGAGAAAATAAAAAAAAAAAGGCCTACAGCACCTGGTATTCCCAGGTGGTCTCTTATCAAAGTATTAACCAGGCCCAGCCCTTCTTAGCTTCCAAGATCAGATGAGATTGGGCTTGTTCAGGGTGGTGTGGCTGTAGGTATTGGTTTCCTAATGACCTACATCTCTTATACATCTCAAAACCAGCATTGAAGGAAGCCGGAACAAGAGAAAATAAAAAAAAATGGCCTACAGCACCTGGTATTCCCAGGTGGTCTCCCATCCAAGTACTAACCAGGCCCGGTCCTGCTTAGCTTCCAAGATCAAATGAGATTGGGCTTGTTCAGGGTGGTGTGGCTGTAGGTATTGGTTTTCTAAAGACCTACATGTCTTATACATCTCAAAACCAGCTTCGAAGGAAGCCGGAACAAGAGAAAATAAAAAAAAACTGCCTACAGCACCTGGTATTCCCAGGTGGTCTCCCATCCAAGTACTAACCAGGCCGGGCCCTGCTTAGCTTCCAAGATCAGACGAGATTGGGCTTGTTCAGGGTGGTGTGGCTGTAGGTATTGGTTTCCTAATGACCTACATCTCTTATACATCTCAAAACCAGCATTGAAGGAAGTCGGAACAAGAGAAAATAAAAAAAAATTGCCTACAGCACCTGGTATTCCCAGGTGGTCTCCCATCCAAGTACTAACCAGGCCCGGCCCTTCTTAGCTTACAAGATCAGATGAGATTGGGCTTGTTCAGGGTGGTGTGGCTGTAGATATTGGTTTCCTAAAGACCTACATCTCTTATACATCTCAAAACCAGCTTCGAAGGAAGCCGGAACAAGAGAAAATAAAAAAAAAATTGCCTAAAGCACCTGGTATTCCCAGGTGGTCTCCCATCCAACTACTAACCAGGCCTGGCCCTGCTTAGCTTTGAAGATAAGACGAGATTGGGCTTGTTCAGGGTGGTGTAGCAATAGATATTGATTTCCTAATGACCTACATCTCTTATACATCTCAAAAACAAGCATTGAAGGAAGTCGGAACAAGAGAAAATAAAAAAAAATTGCCTACAGCACCTGGTATTCCCAGGTGGTCTCCCATCCAAGTACTAACCAGTCCCAGCCCTGCTTAGCTTCCAATATCAGACGAGATTGGGCTTGTTCAGGGTGGTGTGACTGTATGTATTGGTTTCCTAATGACCTACATCTCTTATACATCTCAAAACCAGCATTGAAGGAAGCCGGAACAAGAGAAAATAAAAAAAAATGGCCTACAGCACCTGGTATTCCCAGGTGGTCTCCCATCCAAGTACTAACCAGGCCCTGTCCTGCTTAGCTTCCAAGATCAAATGAGATTGGGCTTGTTCAGGGTGGTGTGGCTGTAGGTATTGGTTTTCTAAAGACCTACATGTCTTATACATCTCAAAACCAGCTTCGAAGGAAGCCGGAACAAGAGAAAATAAAAAAAAACTGCCTACAGCACCTGGTATTCCCAGGTGGTCTCCCATCGAAGTACTAACCAGGCCGAGCCCTGCTTTGCTTCCAAGATCAGACGAGATTGGGCTTGTTCAGGGTGGTGTGGCAGTAGGTATTGGTTTCCTAATGACCTACATCTCTTATACATCTCAAAACCAGCATTGAAGGAAGCCGGAACAAGAGAAAATAAAAAAAATGGCCTACAGCACCTGGTATTCCCAGGTGGTCTCCCATCCAAGTACTAACCAGGCCTGGTCCTGCTTAGCTTCCAAGATCAAATGAGATTGGGCTTGTTCAGGGTGGTGTGGCTGTAGCTATTGGTTTTCTAAAGATCTACATGTCTTATACATCTCAAAACCAGCTTCGAAGGAAGCCGGAACAAGAGAAAATAAAAAAAAACTGCCTACAGCACCTGGTATTCCCAGGTGGTCTCCCATCCAAGTACTAACCAGGCCGGGCCCTGCTTAGCTTCCAAGATCAGACGAGATTGGGCTTGTTCAGGGTGGTGTGGCTGTAGGTATTGGTTTCCTAATGACCTACATCTCTTATACATCTCAAAACCAGCATTGAAGGAAGTCGGAACAAGAGAAAATAAAAAAAAATTGCCTACAGCACCTGGTATTCCCAGGTGGTCTCCCATCCAAGTACTAACCAGGCCCGGCCCTTCTTAGCTTACAAGATCAGATGAGATTGGGCTTGTTCAGGGTGGTGTGGCTGTAGGTATTGGTTTCCTAAAGACCTACATCTCTTATACATCTCAAAACCAGCTTCGAAGGAAGCCGGAACAAGAGAAAATAAAAAGAAAATTGCCTAAAGCACCTGGTATTCCCAGGTGGTCTCCCATCCAAGTACTAACCAGGCCCGGCCCTGCTTACTTCCAAGATCAGACGAGATTGGGCTTGTTCAGGGTGGTGTGGCTGTATGTATTGGTTTCCTAATGACCTACATCTCTTATACATCTCAAAACCAGCATTGAAGGAAGCCGGAACAAGAGAAAATAAAAAAAAATGGCCTACAGCACCTGGTATTCCCAGGTGGTCTCCCATCCAAGTACTAACCAGGCCCGGTCCTGCTTAGCTTCCAAGATCAAATGAGATTGGGCTTGTTCAGGGTGGTGTGGCTGTAGGTATTGGTTTTCTAAAGACCTACATGTCTTATACATCTCAAAACCAGCTTCGAAGGAAGCCGGAACAAGAGAAAATAAAAAAAAACTGCCTACAGCACCTGGTATTCCCAGGTGGTCTCCCATCCAAGTACTAACCAGGCCGGGCCCTGCTTAGCTTCCAAGATCAAATGAGATTAGGCTTGTTCAGGGTGGTGTGGCTGTAGGTATTGGTTTCCTAATGACCTACATCTCTTATACATCTCAAATCCAGCTTCGAAGGAAGCCGGAACAAGAGAAAATAAAAAAAAAAAGCCTACAGCACCTGGTATTCCCAGATGGTCTCCCATCCAAGTACTAACCAGGCCTGGCCCTGCTTAGCTTCCAAGATCAGACGAGATTGGGCTTGTTCAGGGTGGTGTGGCTGTATGTATTGTTTTCTTAATGACCTACATCTCTTATACATCTCAAAACCAGCATTGAAGGAAGCCGGAACAAGAGAAAATAAAAAAAAAAGGCCTACAGCACCTGGTATTCATAGGTGGTCTCCCATCCAAGTACTAACCAGGCCCGACCCTACTTAGCATCCAAGATCAGATGAGATTGGGCTTGTTCAGGGTGGTGTGGTTATAGTATTGGTTTCCTAATGACCTACATCTCTTATACATCTCAAAACCAGCATTGAAGGAAGTCGGAACAAGAGAAAATAAAAAAGAATTGCCTACAGCACCTGGTATTCCCAGGTGGTCACCCATCCAAGTACTAACCAGGCCCGGCCCTGCTTAGCTTCCAAGATCAGATGAGATTGGGCTTGTTCAGGGTGGTGTGACTGTAGGTATTGTTTTTCTAATGACCTACATCTCTTATACATCTCAAAACCAGCATTGAAGGAAGACGGAACAAGAGAAAATAAAAAAAAAAAAGGCCTACAGCACCTGGTATTCCCAGGTGGTCTCCCATGCAAGTACTAACCAGGCCCGGTCCTGCTTAGCTTCCAAGATCAAATGAGATTGGGCTTGTTCAGGGTGGTGTTTTGCTGTAGGTATTGGTTTTCTAAAGACCTACATGTCTTATACATCTCAAAACCAGCTTCGAAGGAAGCCGGAACAAGAGAAAATAAAAAAAAAACTGCCTACAGCACCTGGTATTCCCAGGTGGTCTCCCATCCAAGTACTAACCAGGCCGGTCCCTGCTTAGCTTCCAAGATCAGACGAGATTGGGCTTGTTCAGGGTGGTGTGGCTGTAGGTATTGGTTTCCTAATGACCTACATCTCTTATACATCTCAAAACCAGCATTGAAGGAAGTCGGAACAAGAGAAAATAAAAAAAAATTGCCTACAGCACCTGGTATTCCCAGGTGGTCTCCCATCCAAGTACTAACCAGGCCCGGCCCTTCTTAGCTTACAAGATCAGATGAGATTGGGCTTGTTCAGGGTGGTGTGGCTGTAGGTATTGGTTTCCTAAAGACCTACATCTCTTATACATCTCAAAACCAGCTTCGAAGGAAGCCGGAACAAGAGAAAATAAAAAAAAAATTGCCTAAAGCACCTGGTAGTCCCAGGTGGTCTCCCATCCAACTACTAACCAGGCCTGGCCCTGCTTAGCTTTGAAGATCAGACGAGATTGGGCTTGTTCAGGGTGGTGTGGCTGTAGATATTGATTTCCTAATGACCTACATCTCTTATACATCTCAAAACCAGCATTGAAGGAAGTCGGAACAAGAGAAAATAAAAAAAAATTGCCTACAGCACCTGGTATTCCCAGGTGGTCTCCCATCCAAGTACTAACCAGTCCCAGCCCTGCTTAGCTTCCAAGATCAGATGAGATTGGGCTTGTTCAGGGTGGTGTGGCTGTATGTATTGGTTTCCTAATGACCTACATCTCTTATACATCTCAAAACCAGCATTGAAGGAAGCCGGAACAAGAGAAAATAAAAAAAAATGGCCTACAGCACCTGGTATTCCCAGGTGGTCTCCCATCCAAGTACTAACCAGGCCCGGTCCTGCTTAGCTTCCAAGATCAAATGAGATTGGGCTTGTTCAGGGTGGTGTGGCTGTAGGTATTGGTTTTCTAAAGACCTACATGTCTTATACATCTCAAAACCAGCTTCGAAGGAAGCCGGAACAAGAGAAAATAAAAAAAAAACTGCCTACAGCACCTGGTATTCCCAGGTGGTCTCCCATCCAAGTACTAACCAGGCCGGGCCCTGCTTAGCTTCCAAGATCAGACGAGATTGGGCTTGTTCAGGGTGGTGTGGCAGTAGGTATTGGTTTCCTAATGACCTACATCTCTTATACATCTCAAAAACCAGCATTGAAGGAAGCCGGAACAAGAGAAAATAAAAAAAAATGGCCTACAGCACCTGGTATTCCCAGGTGGTCTCCCATCCAAGTACTAACCAGGCCCGGTCCTGCTTAGCTTCCAAGATCAAATGAGATTGGGCTTGTTCAGGGTGGTGTGGCTGTAGGTATTGGTTTTCTAAAGATCTACATGTCTTATACATCTCAAAACCAGCTTCGAAGGAAGCCGGAACAAGAGAAAATAAAAAAAAACTGCCTACAGCACCTGGTATTCCCAGGTGGTCTCCCATCCAAGTACTAACCAGGCCGGGCCCTGCTTAGCTTCCAAGATCAGACGAGATTGGGCTTGTTCAGGGTGGTGTGGCTGTAGGTATTGGTTTCCTAATGACCTACATCTCTTATACATCTCAAATCCAGCTTCGAAGGAAGCCGGAACAAGAGAAAATAAAAAAAAAAAGGCCTACAGCACCTGTTATTCCCAGATGGTCTCCCATCCAAGTACTAACCAGGCCTAGCCCTGCTTAGCTTCCAAGATCAGACGAGATTGGGCTTGTTCAGGGTGGTGTGGCTGTATGTGTTGGTTTCCTAATGACCTACATCTCTTATACATCTCAAAACCAGCATTGAAGGAAGTCGGAACAAGAGAAAATAAAAAAGAATTGCCTACAGCACCTGGTATTCCCAGGTGGTCACCCATCCAAGTACTAACCAGGCCCGGCCCTGCTTAGCTTCCAAGATCAGATGAGATTGGGCTTGTTCAGGGTGGTGTGGCTGTAGGTATTGGTTTCCTAAAGACCTACATCTCTTATACATCTCAAAACCAGCTTCGAAGGAAGCCGGAACAAGAGAAAATAAAAAAAAATGGCCTACAGCACCTGGTATTCCCAGTTGGTCTCCTATCCAAGTACTAACCAGGCCCGGCCCTGCTTAGCTTCCAAGATCAAATGAGATTGGGCTTGTTCAGGGTGGTGTGGCTGTAGGTATTGGTTTTCTAAAGACCTACATGTCTTATACATCTCAAAACCAGCTTCGAAGGAAGCCGGAACAAGAGAAAATAAAAAAAAATGGCCTACAGCACCTGGTATTCCCAGTTGGTCTCCTATCCAAGTACTAACCAGGCCCGGCCCTGCTTAGCTTCCAAGATCAAATGAGATTGGGCTTGTTCAGGGTGGTGTGGCTGTAGGTATTGGCTTCCTAATGACCTACATCTCTTATACATCTCAAAACCAGCATTGAAGGAAGCCGGAACAAGAGAAAATAAAAAAAAAAGGCCTACAGCACCTGGTATTCCCAGGTGGTCTCCCATTTAGGTACTAACCAGGCCTGGCCCTGCTTAGCTTCCAAGATCAGATGAGATTGGGCTTGTTCAGGGTGGTGTGGCTGTATGTATTGTTTTCCTAATGACCTACATCTCTTATACATCTCAAAACCAGCATTGAAGGAAGCCGGAACAAGAGAAAATAAAAAAAAAATGGCCTACAGCACCTGGTATTCCCAGGTGGTCTCCCATCCAAGTACTAACCAGGCCTGGCCCTGCTTAGCTTTGAAGATCAGACGAGATTGGGCTTGTTCAGGGTGGTGTGGCTGTAGATATTGATTTCCTAATGACCTACATCTCTTATACATCTCAAAACCAGCATTGAAGGAAGTCGGAACAAGAGAAAATAAAAAAAAATTGCCTACAGCACCTGGTATTCCCAGGTGGTCTCCCATCCAAGTACTAACCAGTCCCAGCCCTGCTTAGCTTCCAAGATCAGATGAGATTGGGCTTGTTCAGGGTGGTGTGGCTGTATGTATTGGTTTCCTAATGACCTACATCTCTTATACATCTCAAAACCAGCATTGAAGGAAGCCGGAACAAGAGAAAATAAAAAAAAATGGCCTACAGCACCTGGTATTCCCAGGTGGTCTCCCATCCAAGTACTAACCAGGCCCGGTCCTGCTTAGCTTCCAAGATCAAATGAGATTGGGCTTGTTCAGGGTGGTGTGGCTGTAGGTATTGGTTTTCTAAAGACCTACATGTCTTATACATCTCAAAACCAGCTTCGAAGGAAGCCGGAACAAGAGAAAATAAAAAAAAAACTGCCTACAGCACCTGGTATTCCCAGGTGGTCTCCCATCCAAGTACTAACCAGGCCGGGCCCTGCTTAGCTTCCAAGATCAGACGAGATTGGGCTTGTTCAGGGTGGTGTGGCAGTAGGTATTGGTTTCCTAATTACCTACATCTCTTATACATCTCAAAACCAGCATTGAAGGAAGCCGGAACAAGAGAAAATAAAAAAAAATGGCCTACAGCACCTGGTATTCCCAGGTGGTCTCCCATCCAAGTACTAACCAGGCCCGGTCCTGCTTAGCTTCCAAGATCAAATGAGATTGGGCTTGTTCAGGGTGGTGTGGCTGTAGGTATTGGTTTTCTAAAGATCTACATGTCTTATACATCTCAAAACCAGCTTCGAAGGAAGCCGGAACAAGAGAAAATAAAAAAAAACTGCCTACAGCACCTGGTATTCCCAGGTGGTCTCCCATCCAAGTACTAACCAGGCCGGGCCCTGCTTAGCTTCCAAGATCAGACGAGATTGGGCTTGTTCAGGGTGGTGTGGCTGTAGGTATTGGTTTCCTAATGACCTACATCTCTTATACATCTCAAATCCAGCTTCGAAGGAAGCCGGAACAAGAGAAAATAAAAAAAAAAGGCTTACAGCACCTGGTATTCCCAGATGGTCTCCCATCCAAGTACTAACCAGGCCTAGCCCTGCTTAGCTTCCAAGATCAGATGAGATTGGGCTTGTTCAGGGTGGTGTGGCTGTATGTATTGGTTTCCTAATGACCTACATCTCTTATACATCTCAAAACCAGCATTGAAGGAAGTCGGAACAAGAGAAAATAAGAAAGGATTGCCTACAGCACCTGGTATTCCCAGGTGGTCACCCATCCAAGTACTAACCAGGCCGGGCCCTGCTTAGCTTCCAAGATCAGACGAGATTGGGCTTGTTCAGGGTGGTGTGGCTGTAGGTATTGGTTTTCTAAAGACCTACATGTCTTATACATCTCAAAACCAGCTTCGAAGGAAGCCGGGACAAGAGAAAATAAAAAAAAACTGCCTACAGCACCTGGTATTCCCAGGTGGTCTCCCATCCAAGTACTAACCAGGCCTGGCCCTTCTTAGCTTACAAGATCAGATGAGATTGGGCTTGTTCAGGGTGGTGTGGCTGTAGGTATTGGTTTCCTAAAGACCTACATCTCTTATACATCTCAAAACCAGCTTCGAAGGAAGCCGGAACAAGAGAAAATAAATAAAAAATTGCCTAAAGCACCTCGTATTCCCAGGTGGTCTCCCATCCAAGTACTAACCAGTCCCAGCCCTGCTTAGCTTCCAAGATCAGATGAGATTGGGCTTGTTCAGGGTGGTGTGGCTGTATGTATTGGTTTCCTAATGACCTACATCTCTTATACATCTCAAAACCAGCATTGAAGGAAGCCGGAACAAGAGAAAATAAAAAAAAATGGCCTACAGCACCTGGTATTCCCAGGTGGTCTCCCATCCAAGTACTAACCAGGCCCGGTCCTGCTTAGCTTCCAAGATCAAATGAGATTGGGCTTGTTCAGGGTGGTGTGGCTGTAGGTATTGGTTTTCTAAAGACCTACATGTCTTATACATCTCAAAACCAGCTTCGAAGGAAGCCGGAACAAGAGAAAATAAAAAAAAACTGCCTACAGCACCTGGTATTCCCAGATGGTCTCCCATCCAAGTACTAACCAGGTCGGGCCCTGCTTAGCTTCCAAGATCAGATGAGATTGGGCTTGTTCAGGGTGGTGTGGCAGTAGGTATTGGTTTCCTAATGACCTACATCTCTTATACATCTCAAAACCAGCATTGAAGGAAGCCGGAACAAGAGAAAATAAAAAAAAATGGCCTACAGCACCTGGTATTCCCAGGTGGTCTCCCATCCAAGTACTAACCAGGCCCGGTCCTGCTTAGCTTCCAAGATCAAATGAGATTGGGCTTGTTCAGGGTGGTGTGGCTGTAGGTATTGGTTTTCTAAAGATCTACATGTCTTATACATCTCAAAACCAGCTTCGAAGGAAGCCGGAACAAGAGAAAATAAAAAAAAACTGCCTACAGCACCTGGTATTCCCAGGTGGTCTCCCATCCAAGTACTAACCAGGCCGGGCCCTGCTTAGCTTCCAAGATCAGACGAGATTGGGCTTGTTCAGGGTGGTGTGGCTGTAGGTATTGGTTTCCTAATGACCTACATCTCTTATACATCTCAAATCCAGCTTCGAAGGAAGCCGGAACAAGAGAAAATAAAAAAAAAAAGGCCTACAGCACCTGGTATTCCCAGATGGTCTCCCATCCAAGTACTAACCAGGTCTAGCCCTGCTTAGCTTCCAAGATCAGATGAGATTGGGCTTGTTCAGGGTGGTGTGGCTGTATGTATTGGTTTCCTAATGACCTACATCTCTTATACATCTCAAAACCAGCATTGAAGGAAGTCGGAACAAGAGAAAATAAGAAAGAATTGCCTACAGCACCTGGTATTCCCAGGTGGTCACCCATCCAAGTACTAACCAGGCCGGGCCCTGCTTAGCTTCCAAGATCAGACGAGATTGGGCTTGTTCAGGGTGGTGTGGCTGTAGGTATTGGTTTTCTAAAGACCTACATGTCTTATACATCTCAAAACCAGCTTCGAAGGAAGCCGGAACAAGAGAAAATAAAAAAAAACTGCCTACAGCACCTGGTATTCCCAGATGGTCTCCCATCCAAGTACTAACCAGGCCTGGCCCTGCTTAGCTTCCAAGATCAGATGAGATTGGGCTTGTTCAGGGTGGTGTGGCTGTATGTATTGTTTTGCTAATGACCTACATCTCTTATATATCTCAAAACCAGCATTGAAGGAAGCCGGAACAAGAGAAAATAAAAAAAAAAGGCCTACAGCACCTGGTATTCATAGGTGGTCTCCCATCCAAGTACTAACCAGGCCCGACCCTACTTAGCATCCAAGATCAGATGAGATTGGGCTTGTTCAGGGTGGTGTGGTTATAGTATTGGTTTCCTAATGACCTACATCTCTTATACATCTCAAAACCAGCATTGAAGGAAGTCGGAACAAGAGAAAATAAAAAAGAATTGCCTGCAGCACCTGGTATTCCCAGGTGGTCACCCATCCAAGTACTAACCAGGCCCGGCCCTGCTTAGCTTCCAAGATCAGATGAGATTGGGCTTGTTCAGGGTGGTGTGACTGTAGGTATTGTTTTTCTAATGACCTACATCTCTTATACATCTCAAAACCAGCATTGAAGGAAGACGGAACAAGAGAAAATAAAAAAAAAAAGGCCTACAGCACCTGGTATTCCCAGGTGGTCTCCCATCCAAGTATTAACCAGGCCCAGCCCTTCTTAGCTCCAAAGATCAGATGAGATTGGGCTTGTTTAGGGTGGTGTGGCTGCAGGTATTGGCTTCCTAATGACCTACATCTCTTATACATCTCAAAACCAGCATTGAAGGAAGCCGGAACAAGAGAAAATAAAAAAAAAATGGCCTACAGCACCTGGTATTCCCAGGTGGTCTCCCATGCAAGTACTAACCAGGCCCGGTCCTGCTTAGCTTCCAAGATCAAATGAGATTGGGCTTGTTCAGGGTGGTGTGGCTGTAGGTATTGGTTTTCTAAAGACCTACATGTCTTATACATCTCAAAACCAGCTTCGAAGGAAGCCGGAACAAGAGAAAATAAAAAAAAACTGCCTACAGCACCTGGTATTCCCAGGTGGTCTCCCATCCAAGTACTAACCAGGCCGGGCCCTGCTTAGCTTCCAAGATCAGATGAGATTGGGCTTGTTCAGGGTGGTGTGGCTGTAGGTATTGGTTTCCTAATGACCTACATCTCTTATACATCTCAAAACCAGCATTGAAGGAAGTCGGAACAAGAGAAAATAAAAAAAAAAGGCCTACAGCACCTGGTATTCCCAGATGGTCTCCCATCCAAGTACTAACCAGGCCTAGCCCTGCTTAGCTTCCAAGATCAGACGAGATTGGGCTTGTTCAGGGTGGTGTGACTGTAGGTATTGTTTTTCTAATGACCTACATCTCTTATACATCTCAAAACCAGCATTGAAGGAAGACGGAACAAGAGAAAATAAAAAAAAAAAGGCCTACAGCACCTGGTATTCCCAGGTGGTCTCCCATCCAAGTATTAACCAGGCCCAACCCTTCTTAGCTTCCAAGATCAGATGAGATTGGGCTTGTTCAGGGTGGTGTGGCTGTAGGTATTGGTTTTCTAAAGACCTACATGTCTTATACATCTCAAAACCAGCTTCGAAGGAAGCCGGAACAAGAGAAAATAAAAAAAAACTGCCTACAGCACCTGGTATTCCCAGGTGGTCTCCCATCCAAGTACTAACTAGGCCGGGCCCTGCTTAGCTTCCAAGATCAGACGAGATTGGGCTTGTTCAGGGTGGTGTGGCTGTAGGTATTGGTTACCTAATGACCTACATCTCTTATACATCTCAAAACCAGCATTGAAGGAAGTCGGAACAAGAGAAAATAAAAAAAAATTGCCTAAAGCACCTGGTTCTCCCAGGTGGTCTCCCATCCAAGTACTAACCAGGCCCTGCCCTTCTTAGCTTACAAGATCAGATGAGATTGGGCTTGTTCAGGGTGGTGTGGCTGTAGGTATTGGTTTCCTAAAGACCTACATCTCTTATACATCTCAAAACCAGCTTCGAAGGAAGCCGGAACAAGAGAAAATAAAAAAAAAATTGCCTAAAGCACCTGGTATTCCCAGGTGGTCTCCCATCCAACTACTAACCAAGCCTGGCCCTGCTTAGCTTTGAAGATCAGACGAGATTGGGCTTGTTCAGGGTGGTGTGGCTGTAGATATTGATTTCCTAATGACCTACATCTCTTATACATCTCAAAACCAGCATTGAAGGAAGTCGGAACAAGAGAAAATAAAAAAAAATTGCCTACAGCACCTGGTATTCCCAGGTGGTCTCCCATCCAAGTACTAACCAGTCCCAGCCCTGCTTAGCTTCCAAGATCAGATGAGATTGGGCTTGTTCAGGGTGGTGTGGCTGTATGTATTGGTTTCCTAATGACCTACATCTCTTATACATCTCAAAACTAGCATTGAAGGAAGCCAGAACAAGAGAAAATAAAAAAAAATGGCCAACAGTAACTGGTATTCCCAGGTGGTCTCCCATCCAAGTACCAACCAGGCCCGGTCCTGCTTAGCTTCCAAGATCAAATGAGATTGGGCTTGTTCAGGGTGGTGTGGCTGTAGGTATTGGTTTTCTAAAGACCTACGTGTCTTATACATCTCAAAACCAGCTTCGAAGGAAGCCGGAACAAGAGAAAATAAAAAAAAACTGCCTACAGCACCTGGTATTCCCAGGTGGTCTCCCATCCAAGTACTAACCAGGCCGGGCCCTGCTTAGCTTCCAAGATCAGACGAGATTGGGCTTGTTCAGGGTGGTGTGGCAGTAGGTATTGGTTTCCTAATGACCTACATCTCTTATACATCTCAAAACCAGCATTGAAGGAAGCCGGAACAAGAGAAAATAAAAAAAAATGGCCTACAGCACCTGGTATTCCCAGGTGGTCTCCCATCCAAGTACTAACCAGGCCCGGTCTTGCTTAGCTTCCAAGATCAAATGAGATTGGGCTTGTTCAGGGTGGTGTGGCTGTAGGTATTGGTTTGCTAAAGATCTACATGTCTTATACATCTCAAAACCAGCTTCGAAGGAAGCCGGAACAAGAGAAAATAAAAAAAAACTGCCTACAGCACCTGGTATTCCCAGGTGGTCTCCCATCCAAGTACTAACCAGGCCTGGCCCTTCTTAGCTTACAAGATCAGATGAGATTGGGCTTGTTCAGGGTGGTGTGGCTGTAGGTATTGGTTTCCTAAAGACCTACATCTCTTATACATCTCAAAACCAGCTTCGAAGGAAGCCGGAACAAGAGAAAATAAAAAAAAAATTGCCTAAAGCACCTGGTATTCCCAGGTGGTCTCCCATCCAACTACTAACCAGGCCTGGCCCTGCTTAGCTTTGAAGATCAGACGAGATTGGGCTTGTTCAGGGTGGTGTGGCTGTAGATATTGATTTCCTAATGACCTACATCTCTTATACATCTCAAAACCAGCATTGAAGGAAGTCGGAACAAGAGAAAATAAAAAAAAATTGCCTACAGCACCTCGTATTCCCAGGTGGTCTCCCATCCAAGTACTAACCAGTCCCAGCCCTGCTTAGCTTCCAAGATCAGATGAGATTGGGCTTGTTCAGGGTGGTGTGGCTGTATGTATTGGTTTCCTAATGACCTACATCTCTTATACATCTCAAAACCAGCATTGAAGGAAGCCGGAACAAGAGAAAATAAAAAAAAATGGCCTACAGCACCTGGTATTCCCAGGTGGTCTCCCATCCAAGTACTAACCAGGCCCAGTCCTGCTTAGCTTCCAAGATCAAATGAGATTGGGCTTGTTCAGGGTGGTGTGGCTGTAGGTATTGGTTTTCTAAAGACCTACATGTCTTATACATCTCAAAACCAGCTTCGAAGGAAGCCGGAACAAGAGAAAATAAAAAAAAACTGCCTACAGCACCTGGTATTCCCAGGTGGTCTCCCATCCAAGTATTAACCAGGCCCAGCCCTTCTTAGCTCCAAAGATCAGATGAGATTGGGCTTGTTTAGGGTGGTGTGGCTGTAGGTATTGGCTTCCTAATGACCTACATCTCTTATACATCTCAAAACCAGCATTGAAGGAAGCCGGAACAAGAGAAAATAAAAAAAAATGGCCTACAGCACCTGGTATTCCCAGGTGGTCTCCCATGCAAGTACTAACCAGGCCCGGTCCTGCTTAGCTTCCAAGATCAAATGAGATTGGGCTTGTTCAGGGTGGTGTGGCTGTAGGTATTGGTTTTCTAAAGACCTACATGTCTTATACATCTCAAAACCAGCTTCGAAGGAAGCCGGAACAAGAGAAAATAAAAAAAAACTGCCTACAGCACCTGGTATTCCCAGGTGGTCTCCCATCCAAGTACTAACCAGGCCGGGCCCTGCTTAGCTTCCAAGATCAGATGAGATTGGGCTTGTTCAGGGTGGTGTGGCTGTAGGTATTGGTTTCCTAATGACCTACATCTCTTATACATCTCAAAACCAGCATTGAAGGAAGTCGGAACAAGAGAAAATAAAAAAAAAAGGCCTACAGCACCTGGTATTCCCAGATGGTCTCCCATCCAAGTACTAACCAGGCCTAGCCCTGCTTAGCTTCCAAGATCAGACGAGATTGGGCTTGTTCAGGGTGGTGTGACTGTAGGTATTGTTTTTCTAATGACCTACATCTCTTATACATCTCAAAACCAGCATTGAAGGAAGACGGAACAAGAGAAAATAAAAAAAAAAAGGCCTACAGCACCTGGTATTCCCAGGTGGTCTCCCATCCAAGTATTAACCAGGCCCAACCCTTCTTAGCTTCCAAGATCAGATGAGATTGGGCTTGTTCAGGGTGGTGTGGCTGTAGGTATTGGTTTTCTAAAGACCTACATGTCTTATACATCTCAAAACCAGCTTCGAAGGAAGCCGGAACAAGAGAAAATAAAAAAAAACTGCCTACAGCACCTGGTATTCCCAGGTGGTCTCCCATCCAAGTACTAACCAGGCCGGGCCCTGCTTAGCTTCCAAGATCAGACGAGATTGGGCTTGTTCAGGGTGGTGTGGCTGTAGGTATTGGTTACCTAATGACCTACATCTCTTATACATCTCAAAACCAGCATTGAAGGAAGTCGGAACAAGAGAAAATAAAAAAAAATTGCCTAAAGCACCTGGTATTCCCAGGTGGTCTCCCATCCAAGTACTAACCAGGCCCTGCCCTTCTTAGCTTACAAGATCAGATGAGATTGGGCTTGTTCAGGGTGGTGTGGCTGTAGGTATTGGTTTCCTAAAGACCTACATCTCTTATACATCTCAAAACCAGCTTCGAAGGAAGCCGGAACAAGAGAAAATAAAAAAAAAATTGCCTAAAGCACCTGGTATTCCCAGGTGGTCTCCCATCCAACTACTAACCAAGCCTGGCCCTGCTTAGCTTTGAAGATCAGACGAGATTGGGCTTGTTCAGGGTGGTGTGGCTGTAGATATTGATTTCCTAATGACCTACATCTCTTATACATCTCAAAACCAGCATTGAAGGAAGTCGGAACAAGAGAAAATAAAAAAAAATTGCCTACAGCACCTGGTATTCCCAGGTGGTCTCCCATCCAAGTACTAACCAGTCCCAGCCCTGCTTAGCTTCCAAGATTAGATGAGATTGGGCTTGTTCAGGGTGGTGTGGCTGTATGTATTGGTTTCCTAATGACCTACATCTCTTATACATCTCAAAACTAGCATTGAAGGAAGCCAGAACAAGAGAAAATAAAAAAAAATGGCCAACAGTAACTGGTATTCCCAGGTGGTCTCCCATCCAAGTACCAACCAGGCCCGGTCCTGCTTAGCTTCCAAGATCAAATGAGATTGGGCTTGTTCAGGGTGGTGTGGCTGTAGGTATTGGTTTTCTAAAGACCTACGTGTCTTATACATCTCAAAACCAGCTTCGAAGGAAGCCGGAACAAGAGAAAATAAAAAAAAACTGCCTACAGCACCTGGTATTCCCAGGTGGTCTCCCATCCAAGTACTAACCAGGCCGGGCCCTGCTTAGCTTCCAAGATCAGACGAGATTGGGCTTGTTCAGGGTGGTGTGGCAGTAGGTATTGGTTTCCTAATGACCTACATCTCTTATACATCTCAAAACCAGCATTGAAGGAAGCCGGAACAAGAGAAAATAAAAAAAAATGGCCTACAGCACCTGGTATTCCCAGGTGGTCTCCCATCCAAGTACTAACCAGGCCCGGTCTTGCTTAGCTTCCAAGATCAAATGAGATTGGGCTTGTTCAGGGTGGTGTGGCTGTAGGTATTGGTTTGCTAAAGATCTACATGTCTTATACATCTCAAAACCAGCTTCGAAGGAAGCCGGAACAAGAGAAAATAAAAAAAAACTGCCTACAGCACCTGGTATTCCCAGGTGGTCTCCCATCCAAGTACTAACCAGGCCGGGCCCTGCTTAGCTTCCAAGATCAGACGAGATTGGGCTTGTTCAGGGTGGTGTTGCTGTAGGTATTGGTTTCCTAATGACCTACATCTCTTATACATCTCAAATCCAGCTTCGAAGGAAGCCGGAACAAGAGAAAATAAAAAAAAAAGGCCTACAGCACCTGGTATTCCCAGATGGTCTCCCATCCAAGTACTAACCAGGCCTAGCCCTGCTTAGCTTCCAAGATCAGACGAGATTGGGCTTGTTCAGGGTGGTGTGGCTGTATGTATTGTTTTCCTAATGACCTACATCTCTTATACATCTCAAAACCAGCATTGAAGGAAGTCGGAACAAGAGAAAATAAAAAAAAATTGCCTACAGCACCTGGTATTCCCAGGTGGTCTCCCATCCAAGTACTAACCAGGCCCAGCCCTGCTTAGCTTCCAAGATCAGACGAGATTGGGCTTTTTCAGGGTGGTGTGGCTGTAGGTATTGTTTTTCTAATGACCTACATCTCTTATACATCTCAAAACCAGCATTGAAGGAAGTCGGAACAAGAGAAAATAAAAAAGAAAGGCCTACAGCATCTGGTATTCCCAGGTGGTCTCCCATTAAAGTACTAACCAGGCCCAGCCCTTCTTAGCTTCCAAGATCAGATGAGATTGGGCTTGTTCAGGGTGGTGTGGCTGTAGGTATTGGTTTCTTACTGACCTACATCTCTTATACATCTTAAAACCAGCATTGTAGGAAGCCGGAACAAGAGAAAATAAAAAAAAATGGCCTATAGCACCTGGTATTCCCAGGTGGTCTCCCATCCAAGTACTAACCAGGCCCGGTCCTGCTTAGCTTACAAGATCAGATGAGATTGGGCTTGTTCAGGGTGGTGTGGCTGTAGGTATTGGTTTTCTAATGACCTACATGTCTTATACATCTCAAAACCAGCTTCGAAGGAAGCCGGAACAAGAGAAAATAAAAAAAACTGCCTACAGCACCTGTTATTCCCAGGTGGTCTACCATCCAAGTACTAACCAGGCCCGGCCCTGCTTAGCTTCCAAGATCAGATGAGATTGGTCTTGTTCAGGAAGGTGTGGCTGTAGGTGTAGGTTTCCTCATGACCTACATCTCTTATACATCTCAAAACCAGCATTGAAGGAAGTCGGAACAAGAGAAAATAAAAAAGTATTGCCTACAGCACCTGGTATTCCTAGGTGGTCTCCCATCCAAGTACTAACCAGGCCCGGCCCTGCTTAGCTTCCAAGATCAGATGAGATTGGGCTTGTTCAGGGTGGTGTGACTGTAGGTATTGTTTTTCTAATGACCTACATCTCTTATACATCTCAAAACCAGCATTGAAGGAAGCCGGAACAAGAGAAAATAAAAAAAAATGGCCTACAGCACCTGGTATTCCCAGGTGGTCTATCATCCAAGTACTAACCAGGCCCGGTCCTGCTTAGTTTCCAAGATCAAATGAGATTGGGCTTGTTCAGGGTGGTGTGGCTGTAGGTATTGGTTTTCTAAAGACCTACATAACTTATACATCTCAAAACCAGCTTCGAAGGAAGCCGGAACAAGAGAAAATAAAAAAAAATGGCCTACAGCACCTGGTATTCCCAGGTGGTCTCCCATACAAGTACTAACCAGGCCCAGTCCTGCTTAGCTTCCAAGATCAGATGAGATTGGGCTTGTTCAGGGTGGTGTGGCTGTAGGTATTGGTTTTCTAATGACCTACATGTCTTATACATCTCAAAACCAGCTTCGAAGGAAGCCGGAACAAGAGAAAATAAAAAAAACGGCCTACAGCACCTGGTATTCCCAGGTGGTCTCCCATCCAAGTACTAACCAGGCCCGGTCCTGCTTAGCTTCCAAGATCAAATGAGATTGGGCTTGTTCAGGGTGGTGTGGCTGTAGGTATTGGTTTTCTAAAGATCTACATGTCTTATACATCTCAAAACCAGCTTCGAAGGAAGCCGGAACAAGAGAAAATAAAAAAAAACTGCCTACAGCACCTGGTATTCCCAGGTGGTCTCCCATCCAAGTACTAACCAGGCCGGGCCCTGCTTAGCTTCCAAGATCAGATGAGATTGGGCTTGTTCAGGGTGGTGTGACTGTAGGTATTGTTTTTCTAATGACCTACATCTCTTATACATCTCAAAACCAGCATTGAAGGAAGACGGAACAAGAGAAAATAAAAAAAAAAAGGCCTACAGCACCTGGTATTCCCAGGTGGTCTCCCATCCAAGTACTAACCAGGCCCGGCCCTGCTTAGCTTCCAAGATCAGACGAGATTGGGCTTGTTCAGGGTGGTGTGGCTGTATGTATTGGTTTTCTAATGACCTACATCTCTTATACATCTCAAAACCAGCATTGAAGGAAGCCGGAACAAGAGAAAATAAAAAAAAATGGCCTACAGCACATGGTATTCCCAGGTGGTCTCCCATCCAAGTACTAACCAGGCCTGGTCCTGCTTAGCTTCCAAGATCAAATGAGATTGGGCTTGTTCAGGGTGGTGTGGCTGTAGGTATTGGTTTTCTAAAGACCTACATGTCTTATACATCTCAAAACCAGCTTCGAAGGAAGCCGGAACAAGAGAAAATAAAAAAAAACTGCCTACAGCACTTGGTATTCCCAGGTGGTCTCCCATCCAAGTACTAACCAGGCCGGGCCCTGCTTAGCTGCCAAGATCAGATGAGATTGGGCTTGTTCAGAGTGGTGTGGCTGTAGGTGTTGGTTTCCTCATGACCTACATCTCTTATACATCTCAAAACCAGCATTGAAGGAAGTCGGAACAAGAGAAAATAAGAAAGTATTGCCTACAGCACCTGGTATTCCCAGGTGGTCTCCCATCCAAGTACTAACCAGGCCTGGCCCTGCTTAGCTTCCAAGATCAGATGAGATTGGGCTTGTTCAGGGTGGTGTGACTGTAGGTATTGTTTTTCTAATGACCTACATCTCTTATACATCTCAAAACCAGCATTGAAGGAAGACGGAACAAGAGAAAATAAAAAAAAAAGGCCTACAGCACCTGGTATTCCCAGGTGGTCTCCCATCAAAGTACTAACCAGGCCCGGCCCTTCTTAGCTTCCAAGATCAGATGAGATTGGGCTTGTTCAGGGTGGTGTGGCTGTAGGTATGGTGTCCTAATGACCTACATCTCTTATACATCTGAAAACCAGCATTGAAGGAAGCCGGAACAAGAAAAAATAAAATAAAAGGCCTACAGCACCTGGTATTCCCAGGTGGTCTCCCATCCGAGTACTAACCAGGCACGGCCCTGCTTAACTTCCAAGATCAGATGAGATTGGGCTTGTTCAGGGGGGTGTGGCTATAGCATTGGTTTCCTAAAGACCTACATCTCTTATACATCTCAAATCCAGCTTCGAAGGAAGCCGGAACAAGAGAAAATAATAAAAAAAGGCCTACAGCACCTGGTATTCCCAGGTGGTCTCCCATCCAAGTACTAACCAGGCCAGGCCCTGCTTAGCTTCCAAGATCAGACGAGATTGGGCTTGTTCAGGGTGGTGTGGCTGTAGGTATTGGTTACCTAATGACCTACATCTCTTATACATCTCAAAACCAGCATTGAAGGAAGTCGGAACAAGAGAAAATAAAAAAAAATTGCCTACAGCACCTGGTATTCCCAGGTGGTCTCCCATCCAAGTACTAACCAGGCCCTGCCCTTCTTAGCTTACAAGATCAGATGAGATTGGGCTTGTTCAGGGTGGTGTGGCTGTAGGTATTGGTTTCCTAAAGACCTACATCTCTTATACATCTCAAAACCAGCTTCGAAGG
>JAVHZZ010000001.1:435941345-435946345 GCA_036250195.1 Mixophyes australis
TGGTGTGGCTGTAGATATTGCTTTCCTAATGACCTACATCTCTTATACATCTCAAAACCAGCATTGAAGGAAGTCGGAACAAGAGAAAATAAAAAAAAATTGCCTACAGCACCTGGTATTCCCAGGTGGTCTCCCATCCAAGTACTAACCAGGCCCAGCCCTGCTTAGCTTCCAAGATCAGACGAGATTGGGCTTGTTCAGGGTGGTGTGGCTGTAGGTATTGTTTACTAATGACCTACATCTCTTATACATCTCAAAACCAGCACTGAAGGAAGTCGGAACAAGAGAAAATAAAAAAGAAAGGCCTACAGCATCTGGTATTCCCAGGTGGTCTCCCATCAAAGTACTAACCAGGCCCAGCCCTTCTAAGCTTCCAAGATCAGATGAGATTGGGCTTGTTCAGGGTGGTGTGGCTGTAGGTATTGGTTTCTTACTGACCTACATCTCTTATACATCTTAAAACCAGCATTGTAGGAAGCCGGAACAAGAGAAAATAAAAAAAAAGGCCTACAGCACCTGGTATTCCCAGGTGGTGTCCCATCCAAGTACTAACCAGGCCCGGCCCTGCTTAGCTTTCAAGATCAGATGAGATTGGGCTTGTTCAGGGTGGTGTGGCTGTATGTATTGGTTTCCTAATGACCTACATCTCTTATACATCTCAAAACCAGCATTGAAGGAAGCCGGAACAAGAGAAAATAAAAAAAAATGGCCTACAGCACCTGGTATTCCCAGGTGGTCTCCCATCCAAGTACTAACCAGGCCTGGTCCTGCTTAGCTTCCAAGATCAAATGAGATTGGGCTTGTTCAGGGTGGTGTGGCTGTAGGTATTGGTTTTCTAAAGACCTACATGTCTTATACATCTCAAAACCAGCTTCGAAGGAAGCCGGAACAAGAGAAAATAAAAAAAAAACTGCCTACAGCACCTGGTATTCCCAGGTGGTCTCCCATCCAAGTACTAACCAGGCCAGGCCCTGCTTAGCTTCCAAGATCAGACGAGATTGGGCTTGTTCAGGGAGGTGTGGCTGTAGGTATTGCTTTCCTAATAACCTACATCTCTTATACATCTCAAATCCAGCTTCGAAGGAAGCCGGAACAAGAGAAAATAAAAAAAAAAGGCCTACAGCACCTGGTATTCCCAGATGGTCTCCCATCCAAGTACTAACCAGGCCGGGCCCTGCTTAGCTTCCAAGATCAGACGAGATTGGGCTTGTTCAGGGTGGTGTGGCTGTATGTATTGTTTTCCTAATGACCTACATCTCTTATACATCTCAAAACCAGCATTGAAGGAAGCCGGAACAAGAGAAAATAAAAAAAAAAAGGCCTACAGCACCTGGTATTCATAGGTGGTCTCCCATCCAAGTACTAACCAGGCCTGGCCCTGCTTAGCTTCCAAGATCAGATGAGATTGGGCTTGTTCAGGGTGGTGTGACTGTAGGTATCGTTTTTCTAATGACCTACATCTCTTATACATCTCAAAACCAGCATTGAAGGAAGACGGAACAAGAGAAAATAAAAAAAAAAAGGCCTACAGCACCTGGTATTCCCAGGTGGTCTCCCATCCAAGTATTAACCAGGCCCAGCCCTTCTTAGCTTCCAAGATCAGATGAGATTGGGCTTGTTCAGGGTGGTGTGGCTGTAGGTATTGTTTTCCTAATGACCTACATCTCTTATACATCTCAAAACCAGCATTGAAGGAAGCCGGAACAAGAGAGAATAAAAAAAAATGGCCTACAGCACCTGGTATTCCCAGGTGGTCTCCCATCCAAGTACTAACCAGGCCCGGTCCTGCTTAGCTTCCAAGATCAAATGAGATTGGGCTTGTTCAGGGTGGTGTGGCTGTAGGTATTGGTTTTCTAAAGACCTATATGTCTTATACATCTCAAAACCAGCTTCGAAGGAAGCCGGAACAAGAGAAAATAAAAAAAAACTGCCTACAGCACCTGGTATTCCCAGGTGGTCTCCCATCCAAGTATTAACCAGGCCCAGCCCTTTTTAGCTTCCAAGATCAGATGAGATTGGGCTTGTTCAGGGTGGTGTGGCTGTAGGTATGGTTTCCTACTGACCTACATCTCTTATACATCTGAAAACCAGCATTGAAGGAAGCCGGAACAAGAAAAAATAAAATAAAAGGCCTACAGCACCTGGTATTCCCAGGTGGTCTCCCATCCAAGTACTAACCAGGCCTGGCCCTGCTTAGCTTCCAAGATCAGATGAGATTGGGCTTGTTCAGGGTGGTGTGGCTGTAGGTATTGGTTTTCTAATGACCTACATCTCTTATACATCTCAAAACCAGCATTGAAGGAAGCCGGAACAAGAGAAAATAAAAAAAAATGGCCTACAGCACCTGGTATTCCCAGGTGGTCTCCCATCCAAGTACTAACCAGGCCCGGTCCTGCTTAGCTTCCAAGATCAAATGAGATTGGGCTTGTTCAGGGTGGTGTGGCTGTAGGTATTGGTTTTCTAAAGACCTACATGTCTTATACATCTCAAAACCAGCTTCGAAGGTAGCCGGAACAAGAGAAAATAAAAAAAAACTGCCTACAGCACCTGGTATTCCCAGGTGGTCTCCCATCCAAGTACTAATCAGGCTGGACCCTGCTTAGCTTCCAAGATCAGATGAGATTGGGCTTGTTCAGGGTGGTGTGGCTGTAGGTATTGGTTTCCTAATGACCTACATCTCTTATACATCTCAAAACCAGCATTGAAGGAAGTCGGAACAAGAGAAAATAAAAAAAAATTGCCTACAGCACCTGGTATTCCCAGGTGGTCTTCCATCCAAGTACTAACCAGGCCTGGCCCTTCTTAGCTTCCAAGATCAGATGAGATTGGGCTTGTTCAGGGTGGTGTGGCTGTAGGTATTGGTTTCCTAAAGACCTACATCTCTTATAGATCTCAAATCCAGCTTCGAAGGAAGCCGGAACAAGAGAAAATAAAAAAAAAGGCCTACAGCACCTGGTATTCCCAGGTGGTCTCCCATCCAAGTACTAACCAGGCCCGGCCCTGCTTAGCTTCCAAGATCAGACGAGATTGGGCTTGTGCAGGGTGGTGTGGCTGTATGTATTGGTTTTCTAATGACCTACATCTCTTATACATCTCAAAACCAGCATTGAAGGAAGCCGGAACAAGAAAAAATAAAAAAAAATGGCCTACAGCACCTGGTAATCCCAGGTGGTCTCCCATCCAAGTACTAACCAGGCCCGGTCCTGCTTAGCTTCCAAGATCAAATGAGATTGGGCTTGTTCAGGGTGGTGTGGCTGTAGGTATTGGTTTTCTAAAGACCTACATGTCTTATACATCTCAAAACCAGCTTCGAAGGAAGCCGGAACAAGAGAAAATAAAAAAAAACTGCCTACAGCACCTGGTATTCCCAGGTGGTCTCCCATCCAAGTACTAACCAGGCCGGGCCCTGCTTAGCTTCCAAGATCAGACGAAATTGGGCTTGTTCAGGGTGGTGTGGCTGTAGGTATTGCTTTCCTAATAACCTACATCTCTTATACATCTCAAATCCAGCTTCGAAGGAAGCCGGAACAAGAGAAAATAAAAAAAAAAGGCCTACAGCACCTGGTATTCCCAGATGGTCTCCCATCCAAGTACTAACCAGGCCGGGCCCTGCTTAGCTTCCAAGATCAGACGAGATTGGGCTTGTTCAGGGTGGTGTGGCTGTATGTATTGTTTTCCTAATGACCTACATCTCTTATACATCTCAAAACCAGCATTGAAGGAAGCCGGAACAAGAGAAAATAAAAAAAAAAAGGCCTACAGCACCTGGTATTCATAGGTGGTCTCCCATCCAAGTACTAACCAGGCCCGACCCTACTTAGCATCCAAGATCAGATGAGATTGGGCTTGTTCAGGGTGGTGTGGCTGTAAGTATTGGTTTCCTAATGACCTACATCTCTTATACATCTCAAAACCAGCATTGAAGGAAGCCGGAACAAGAGAAAATAAAAAAAAATGGCCTACAGCACCTGGTATTCCCAGGTGGTCTCCCATCCAAGTACTAACCAGGCCTGGTCCTGCTTAGCTTCCAAGATCAAATGAGATTGGGCTTGTTCAGGGTGGTGTGGCTGTAGGTATTGGTTTTGTAAAGACCTACATATCTTATACATCTCAAAACCAGCTTCGAAGGAAGCCGGAACAAGAGAAAATAAAAAAAAATGGCCTACAGCACCTGGTATTCCCAGGTGGTCTCCCATCCAAGTACTAACCAGGCCCGGTCCTCCTTAGCTTCCAAGATCAGATGAGATTGGGCTTGTTCAGGGTGGTGTGGCTGTAGGTGTTGGTTTCCTCATGACCTACATCTCTTATACATCTCAAAACCAGCATTGAAGGAAGTCGGAACAAGAGAAAATAAAAAAAAAAAAGGCCTACAGCACCTGGTATTCCCAGGTGGTCTCCCATCCAAGTATTAACCAGGCCCAGCCCTTTTTAGCTTCCAAGATCAGATGAGATTGGGCTTGTTCAGGGTGGTGTGGCTGTAGGTATGGTTTCCTACTGACCTACATCTCTTATACATCTGAAAACCAGCATTGAAGGAAGCCGGAACAAGAAAAAATAAAATAAAAGGCCTACAGCACCTGGTATTCCCAGGTGGTCTCCCATCCAAGTACTAACCAGGCCTGGCCCTGCTTAGCTTCCAAGATCAGATGAGATTGGGCTTGTTCAGGGTGGTGTGGCTGTAGGCATTGGTTTTCTAATGACCTAAATCTCTTATACATCTCAAAACCAGCATTGAAGGAAGCCGGAACAAGAGAAAATAAAAAAAAATGGCCTACAGCACCTGGTATTCCCAGGTGGTCTCCCATCCAAGTACTAACCAGGCCCGGTCCTGCTTAGCTTCCAAGATCAAATGAGATTGGGCTTGTTCAGGGTGGTGTGGCTGTAGGTATTGGTTTTCTAAAGACCTACATGTCTTATACATCTCAAAACCAGCTTCGAAGGTAGCCGGAACAAGAGAAAATAAAAAAAAACTGCCTACAGCACCTGGTATTCCCAGGTGG
>JAVHZZ010000001.1:435953845-435956345 GCA_036250195.1 Mixophyes australis
TTCCCAGGTGGTCTACCATCCAAGTACTAACCAGGCCTGGCGCTGCTTAGCTTCCAAGATCAGATGAGATTGGGCTTGTTCAGGGTGGTGTGGCTGTAGGTGTTGGTTTGCTCATGACCTACATCTCTTATACATCTCAAAACCAGCATTGAAGGAAGTCGGAACAAGAGAAAATAAAAAATAATTGCCTACAGCACCTGGTATTCCCAGGTGGTCTCCCATCCAAGTACTAACCAGGCCTGGCCCTGCTTAGCTTCCAAGATCAGATGAGATTGGGCTTGTTCAGGGTGGTGTGACTGTAGGTATTGTTTTTCTAATGACCTACATCTCTTATACATCTCAAAACCAGCATTGAAGGAAGACGGAACAAGAGAAAATAAAAAAAAAGGCCTACAGCACCTGGTATTCCCAGGTGGTCTCCCATCCAAGTATTAACCAGGCCCAGCCCTTCTTAGCTTCCAAGATCAGATGAGATTGGGCTTGTTCAGGGTGGTGTGGCTGTAGGTATTGTTTTCCTAATGACCTACATCTCTTATACATCTCAAAACCAGCATTGAAGGAAGCCGGAACAAGAGAAAATAAAAAAAAATGGCCTACAGCACCTGGTATTCCCAGGTGCTCTCCCATCCAAGTACTAACCAGGCCCAGTCCTGCTTAGCTTCCAAGATCAAATGAGATTAGGCTTGTTCAGGGTGGTGTGGCTGTAGATATTGGTTTTCTAAAGACCTATATGTCTTATACATCTCAAAACCAGCTTCGAAGGAAGCCGGAACAAGAGAAAATAAAAAAAAACTGCCTACAGCACCTGGTATTCCCAGGTGGTCTCCCATCCAAGTACTAACCAGGCCCAGCCCTTCTTAGCTTCCAAGATCAGATGAGATTGGGCTTGTTCAGGGTGGTGTGGCTGTAGGTATTGTTTTCCTAATGACCTACATCTCTTATACATCTCAAAACCAGCATTGAAGGAAGCCGGAACAAGAGAAAATAAAAAAAAATGGCCTACAGCACCTGGTATTCCCAGGTGGTCTCCCATCCAAGTACTAACCAGGCCCGGTCCTGCTTAGCTTCCAAAATCAAATGAGATTGGGCTTGTTCAGGGTGGTGTGGCTGTAGGTATTGGTTTTCTAAAGACCTATATGTCTTATACATCTCAAAACCAGCTTCGAAGGAAGCCGGAACAAGAGAAAATAAAAAAAAAATTGCCTAAAGCACCTGGTATTCCCAGGTGGTCTCCCATCCAACTACTAACCAGGCCTGGCCCTGCTTAGCTTTGAAGATCAGATGGGATTGGGCTTGTTCAGGGTGGTGTGTCTGTAGATATTGATTTCCTAA
Organism: Mixophyes australis; assembly: GCA_036250195.1. Taxonomy (NCBI): domain Eukaryota; kingdom Metazoa; phylum Chordata; class Amphibia; order Anura; family Limnodynastidae; genus Mixophyes; species Mixophyes australis. The sequence goes on from JAVHZZ010000001.1 coordinate 435,955,178, forward strand.
TGACCTACATCTCTTACACATCTCAAAACCAGCATTGAAGGAAGTCGGAACAAGAGAAATTAAAAAAAACTTGCCTACAGCACCTGGTATTCCCAGGTGGTCTCCCATCCAAGTACTAACCAGGCCCAGCCCTGCTTAGCTTCCAAGATCAGACGAGATTGGGCTTGTTCAGGGTGGTGTGGCTGTAGGTATTGATTTTCTAATGACCTACATCTCTTATACATCTCAAAACCAGCATTGAAGGAAGTCGGAACAAGAGAAAATAAAAAAGAAAGGCCTACAGCATCTGGTATTCCCAGGTGGTCTCCCATCAAAGTACTAACCAGGCCCAGCCCTTCTTAGCTTCCAAGATCAGATGAGATTGGGCTTGTTCAGGGTGGTGTGGCTGTAGGTATTGGTTTCTTACTGACCTACATCTCTTATACATCTTAAAACCAGCATTGTAGGAAGCCGGAACAAGAGAAAATAAAAAAAAAGGCCTACAGCACCTGGTATTCCCAGGTGGTCTCCCATCCGAGTACTAATCAGGCCCGGCCCTGCTTAGCTTCCAAGATCAGATGAGATTGGGCTTGTTCAGGGGGGTGTGGCTATAGCATTGGTTTCCTAAAGACCTACATCTCTTATACATCTCAAATCCAGCTTCGAAGGAAGCCGGAACAAGAGAAAATAAAAAAATAAGGCCTACAGCACCTGGTATTCCCAGGTGGTCTCCCATCCAAGTACTAACCAGGCCCGGCCCTGCTTAGCTTCCAAGATCAGACGAGATTGGGCTTGTTCAGGGTGGTGTGGCTGTATGTATTGGTTTCCTAATGACCTACATCTCTTATACATCTGAAAACCAGCATTGAAGGAAGCCAGAACAAGAGAAAATAAAAAAAAATGGCCTACAGCACCTGGTATTCCCAGGTGGTCTCCCATCCAAGTACTAACCAGGCCCAGTCCTGCTTAGCTTCCAAGATCAAATGAGATTGGGCTTGTTCAGGGTGGTGTGGCTGTAGGTATTGGTTTTTTAAAGACCTACATGTCTTATACATCTCAAAACCAGCTTCGAAGGAAGCCGGAACAAGAGAAAATAAAAAAAAAATGCCTACAGCACCTGGTATTCCCAGGTGGTCTCCCATCCAAGTACTAACCAGGCCGTGCCCTGCTTAGCTTCCAAGATCAGACG
>JAVHZZ010000001.1:435961345-435978845 GCA_036250195.1 Mixophyes australis
GCACCTGGTATTCCCAGGTGGTCTCCCATCCAAGTACTAACCAGGCCGTGCCCTGCTTAGCTTCCAAGATCAGACGAGATTGGGCTTGTTCAGGGTGGTGTGGCTGTAGGTATTGCTTTCCTAATAACCTACATCTCTTATACATCTCAAATCCAGCTTCGAAGGAAGCCGGAACAAGAGAAAATAAAAAAAAAAGGCCTACAGCACCTGGTATTCCCAGATGGTCTCCCATCCAAGTACTAACCAGGCCGGGCCCTGCTTAGCTTCCAAGATCAGACGAGATTGGGCTTGTTCAGGGTGGTGTGGCTGTATGTATTGTTTTCCTAATGACCTACATCTCTTATACATCTCAAAACCAGCAGTGAAGGAAGCCGGAACAAGAGAAAATAAAAAAAAAAAGGCCTACAGCACCTGGTATTCATAGGTGGTCTCCCATCCAAGTACTAACCAGGCCCGACCCTACTTAGCATCCAAGATCAGATGAGATTGGGCTTGTTCAGGGTGGTGTGGCTGTAGGTATTGGTTTCTTAATGACCTACATCTCTTATACATCTCAAAACCAGCATTGAAGGAAGCCGGAACAAGAGAAAATAAAAAAAAATGGCCTACAGCACCTGGTATTCCCAGGTGGTCTCCCATCCAAGTACTAACCAGGCCCGGTCCTGCTTAGCTTCCAAGATCAAATGAGATTGGGCTTGTTCAGGGTGGTGTGTCTGTAGGTATTGGTTTTGTAAAGACCTACATATCTTATACATCTCAAAACCAGCTTCGAAGGAAGCCGGAACAAGAGAAAATAAAAAAAAATGGCCTACAGCACCTGGTATTCCCAGGTGGTCTCCCATCCAAGTACTAACCAGGCCCACCCCTGCTTAGTTTCCAAGATCAGATGAGATTGGGCTTGTTCAGGGTGGTGTGGCTGTAGGTATTGGTTTTCTAATGACCTACATGTCTTATACATCTCAAAACCAGCTTCGAAGGAAGCCGGAACAAGAGAAAATAAAAAAAACTGCCTACAGCACATGGTATTCCCAGGTAGTCTACCATCCAAGTACTAACCAGGCCCGGCCCTGCTTAGCTTCCAAGATCAGATGAGATTGGGCTTGTTCAGGGTGGTGTGGCTGTAGGTGTTGGTTTCCTCATGACCTACATCTCTTATACATCTCAAAACCAGCATTGAAGGAAGTCGGAACAAGAGAAAATAAAAAAGTATTGCCTACAGCACCTGGTATTCCCAGGTGGTCTCCCATCCAAGTACTAACCAGGCCCAGCCCTGCTTAGCTTCCAAGATCAGATGAGATTGGGCTTGTTCAGGGTGGTGTGACTGTAGGTATTGGTTTTCTAAAGACCTACATGTCTTATACATCTCAAAACCAGCTTCGAAGGAAGCCGGAACAAGAGAAAATAAAAAAAAACTGCCTACAGCACCTGGTATTCCCAGGTGGTCTCCCATCCAAGTACTAACCAGGCCGTGCCCTGCTTAGCTTCCAAGATCAGACGAGATTGGGCTTGTTCAGGGTGGTGTGGCTGTAGGTATTGCTTTCCTAATAACCTACATCTCTTATACATCTCAAATCCAGCTTCGAAGGAAGCCGGAACAAGAGAAAATAAAAAAAAAAGGCCTACAGCACCTGGTATTCCCAGATGGTCTCCAATCCAAGTACTAACCAGGCCGGGCCCTGCTTAGCTTCCAAGATCAGACGAGATTGGGCTTGTTCAGGGTGGTGTGGCTGTATGTATTGTTTTCCTAATGACCTACATCTCTTATACATCTCAAAACCAGCATTGAAGGAAGCCGGAACAAGAGAAAATAAAAAAAAAAAGGCCTACAGCACCTGGTATTCATAGGTGGTCTCCCATCCAAGTACTAACCAGGCCCGACCCTACTTAGCATCCAAGATCAGATGAGATTGGGCTTGTTCAGGGTGGTGTGGCTGTAGGTATTGGTTTCCTAATGACCTACATCTCTTATACATCTCAAAACCAGCATTGAAGGAAGCCGGAACAAGAGAAAATAAAAAAAAATGGCCTACAGCACCTGGTATTCATAGGTGGTCTCCCATCCAAGTACTAACCAGGCCCGACCCTACTTAGCATCCAAGATCAGATGAGATTGGGCTTGTTCAGGGTGGTGTGGCTGTAGGTATTGGTTTCCTAATGACCTACATCTCTTATACATCTCAAAACCAGCATTGAACGAAGCCGGAACAAGAGAAAATAAAAAAAAATGGCCTACAGCACCTGGTATTCCCAGGTGGTCTCCCATTCAAGTACTAACCAGGCCCGGTCCTGCTTAGCTTCCAAGATCAAATGAGATTGGGCTTGCTCAGGGTGGTGTGGCTGTAGGTATTGGTTTTCTAAAGACCTACATGTCTTATACATCTCAAAACCAGCTTCGAAGGAAGCCGGAACAAGAGAAAATAAAAAAAAACTGCCTACAGCACCTGGTATTCCCAGGTGGTCTCCCATCCAAGTACTAACCAGGCCGTGCCCTGCTTAGCTTCCAAGATCAGACGAGATTGGGCTTGTTCAGGGTGGTGTGGCTGTAGGTATTGCTTTCCTAATAACCTACATCTCTTATACATCTCAAATCCAGCTTCGAAGGAAGCCGGAACAAGAGAAAATAAAAAAAAAAGGCCTACAGCACCTGGTATTCCCAGATGGTCTCCCATCCAAGTACTAACCAGGCCGGGCCCTGCTTAGCTTCCAAGATCAGACGAGATTGGGCTTGTTCAGGGTGGTGTGGCTGTATGTATTGTTTTCCTAATGACCTACATCTCTTATACATCTCAAAACCAGCAGTGAAGGAAGCCGGAACAAGAGAAAATAAAAAAAAAAAGGCCTACAGCACCTGGTATTCATAGGTGGTCTCCCATCCAAGTACTAACCAGGCCCGACCCTACTTAGCATCCAAGATCAGATGAGATTGGGCTTGTTCAGGGTGGTGTGGCTGTAGGTATTGGTTTCTTAATGACCTACATCTCTTATACATCTCAAAACCAGCATTGAAGGAAGCCGGAACAAGAGAAAATAAAAAAAAATGGCCTACAGCACCTGGTATTCCCAGGTGGTCTCCCATCCAAGTACTAACCAGGCCCGGTCCTGCTTAGCTTCCAAGATCAAATGAGATTGGGCTTGTTCAGGGTGGTGTGTCTGTAGGTATTGGTTTTGTAAAGACCTACATATCTTATACATCTCAAAACCAGCTTCGAAGGAAGCCGGAACAAGAGAAAATAAAAAAAAATGGCCTACAGCACCTGGTATTCCCAGGTGGTCTCCCATCCAAGTACTAACCAGGCCCACCCCTGCTTAGTTTCCAAGATCAGATGAGATTGGGCTTGTTCAGGGTGGTGTGGCTGTAGGTATTGGTTTTCTAATGACCTACATGTCTTATACATCTCAAAACCAGCTTAGAAGGAAGCCGGAACAAGAGAAAATAAAAAAAACTGCCTACAGCACATGGTATTCCCAGGTAGTCTACCATCCAAGTACTAACCAGGCCCGGCCCTGCTTAGCTTCCAAGATCAGATGAGATTGGGCTTGTTCAGGGTGGTGTGGCTGTAGGTGTTGGTTTCCTCATGACCTACATCTCTTATACATCTCAAAACCAGCATTGAAGGAAGTCGGAACAAGAGAAAATAAAAAAGTATTGCCTACAGCACCTGGTATTCCCAGGTGGTCTCCCATCCAAGTACTAACCAGGCCCAGCCCTACTTAGCTTCCAGGATCAGACGAGATTGGGCTTGTTCAGGGTGGTGTGGCTGTATGTATTGTTTTCCTAATGACCTACATCTCTTATACATCTCAAAACCAGCATTGAAGGAAGCCGGAACAAGAGAAAATAAAAAAAAAAAGGCCTACAGCACCTGGTATTCATAGGTGGTCTCCCATCCAAGTACTAACCAGGCCCGACCCTACTTAGCATCCAAGATCAGATGAGATTGGGCTTGTTCAGGGTGGTGTGGCTGTAGGTATTGGTTTCCTAATGACCTACATCTCTTATACATCTCAAAACCAGCATTGAAGGAAGCCGGAACAAGAGAAAATAAAAAAAAATTGCCTACAGCACCTGGTATTCCCAGGTGGTCTCCCATCCAAGTACTAACCAGGCCCGGTCCTGCTTAGCTTCCAAGATCAAATGAGATTGGGCTTGTTCAGGGTGGTGTGTCTGTAGGTATTGGTTTTGTAAAGACCTACATATCTTATACATCTCAAAACCAGCTTCGAAGGAAGCCGGAACAAGAGAAAATAAAAAAAAATGGCCTACAGCGCCTGGTATTCCCAGGTGGTCTCCCATCCAAGTACTAACCAGGCCCGGTCCTGCTTAGCTTCCAAGGTCAGATGAGATTGGGCTTGTTCAGGGTGGTGTGGCTGTAGGTATTGGTTTTCTAATGACCTACATGTCTTATACATCTCAAAACCAGCTTCGAAGGAAGCCGGAACAAGAGAAAATAAAAAAAACTGCCTACAGCACATGGTATTCCCAGGTAGTCTACCATCCAAGTACTAACCAGGCCCGGCCCTGCTTAGCTTCCAAGATCAGATGAGATTGGGCTTGTTCAGGGTGGTGTGGCTGTAGGTGTTGGTTTCCTCAAGACCTACATCTCTTATACATCTCAAAACCAGCATTGAAGGAAGTCGGAACAAGAGAAAATAAAAAAGTATTGCCTACAGCACCTGGTATTCCCAGGTGGTCTCCCATCCAAGTACTAACCAGGCCCAGCCCTGCTTAGCTTCCAAGATCAGATGAGATTGGGCTTGTTCAGGGTGGTGTGACTGTAGGTATTGGTTTTCTAAAGACCTACATGTCTTATACATCTCAAAACCAGCTTCGAAGGAAGCCGGAACAAGAGAAAATAAAAAAAAACCGCCTACAGCACCTGGTATTCCCAGGTGGTCTCCCATCCAAGTACTAACCAGGCCGTGCCCTGCTTAGCTTCCAAGATCAGACGAGATTGGGCTTGTTCAGGGTGGTGTGGCTGTAGGTATTGCTTTCCTAATAACCTACATCTCTTATACATCTCAAATCCAGCTTCGAAGGAAGCCGGAACAAGAGAAAATAAAAAAAAAAGGCCTACAGGACCTGGTATTCCCAGATGGTCTCCAATCCAAGTACTAACCAGGCCGGGCCCTGCTTAGCTTCCAAGATCAGACGAGATTGGGCTTGTTCAGGGTGGTGTGGCTGTATGTATTGTTTTCCTAATGACCTACATCTCTTATACATCTCAAAACCAGCATTGAAGGAAGCCGGAACAAGAGAAAAAAAAAAAAAAAAGGCCTACAGCACCTGGTATTCATAGGTGGTCTCCCATCCAAGTACTAACCAGGCCCGACCCTACTTAGCATCCAAGATCAGATGAGATTGGGCTTGTTCAGGGTGGTGTGGCTGTAGGTATTGGTTTCCTAATGACCTACATCTCTTATACATCTCAAAACCAGCATTGAAGGAAGCCGGAACAAGAGAAAATAAAAAAAAATTGCCTACAGCACCTGGTATTCCCAGGTGGTCTCCCATCCAAGTACTAACCAGGCCCGGTCCTGCTTAGCTTCCAAGATCAAATGAGATTGGGCTTGTTCAGGGTGGTGTGTCTGTAGGTATTGGTTTTGTAAAGACCTACATATCTTATACATCTCAAAACCAGCTTCGAAGGAAGCCGGAACAAGAGAAAATAAAAAAAAATAGCCTACAGCACCTGGTATTCCCAGGTGGTCTCCCATCCAAGTACTAACCAGGCCCGGTCCTGCTTAGCTTCCAAGGTCAGATGAGATTGGGCTTGTTCAGGGTGGTGTGGCTGTAGGTATTGGTTTTCTAATGACCTACATGTCTTATACATCTCAAAACCAGCTTCGAAGGAAGCCGGAACAAGAGAAAATAAAAAAAACTGCCTACAGCACATGGTATTCCCAGGTAGTCTACCATCCAAGTACTAACCAGGCCCGGCCCTGCTTAGCTTCCAAGATCAGATGAGATTGGGCTTGTTCAGGGTGGTGTGGCTGTAGGTGTTGGTTTCCTCATGACCTACATCTCTTATACATCTCAAAACCAGCATTGAAGGAAGTCGGAACAAGAGAAAATAAAAAAGTATTGCCTACAGCACCTGGTATTCCCAGGTGGTCTCCCATCCAAGTACTAACCAGGCCCAGCCCTGCTTAGCTTCCAAGATCAGATGAGATTGGGCTTGTTCAGGGTGGTGTGACTGTAGGTATTGTTTTTCTAATGACCTACATCTCTTATACATCTCAAAACCAGCATTGAAGGAAGACGGAACAAGAGAAAATAAAAAAAAAAAGGCCTACAGCACCTGGTATTCCCAGGTGGTCTCCCATCCAAGTATTAACCAGGCCAAGCCCTTTTTAGCTTCCAAGATCAGATGAGATTGGGCTTGTTCAGGGTGGTGTGGCTGTAGGTATGGTTTCCTACTGACCTACATCTCTTATACATCTGAAAACCAGCATTGAAGGAAGCCGGAACAAGAAAAAATAAAATAAAAGGCCTACAGCACCTGGTATTCCCAGGTGGTCTCCCATCCAAGTACTAACCAGGCCCGGCCCTGCTTAGCTTCCAAGATCAGACGAGATTGGGCTTGTTCAGGGTGGTGTGGCTGTAGGTATTGGTTTCCTAATGACCTACATCTCTTATACATCTCAAATCCAGCTTCGAAGGAAGACGGAACAAGAGAAAATAAAAAAAAAAGGCCTACAGCACCTGGTATTCCCAGATGGTCTCCCATCCAAGTACTAACCAGGCCTGGTCCTGCTTAGCTTCCAAGATCAGATGAGATTGGGCTTGTTCAGGGTGGTGTGGCTGTAGGTATTGGTTTTCTAATGACCTACATGTCTTATACATCTCAAAACCAGCATTGAAGGAAGTCGGAACATGAGAAAATAAAAAAAAATTGCCTACAGCACCTGGTATTCCCAGGTGGTCTCCCATCCAAGTACTAACCAGGCCTGGCCCTGCTTAGCTTCCAAGATCAGATGAGATTGGGCTTGTTCAGGGTGGTGTGACTGTAGGTATTGTTTTTCTAATGACCTACATCTCTTATACATCTCAAAACCAACATTGAAGGAAGACGGAACAAGAGAAAATAAAAAAAAATGGCCTACAGCACCTGGTATTCCCAGGTGGTCTCCCATCCAAGTACTAACCAGGCCCGGTCCTGCTTAGCTTCCAAGATCAAATGAGATTGGGCTAGTTCAGGGTGGTGTGGCTGTAGGTATTGGTTTTCTAAAGACCTATATGTCTTATACATCTCAAAACCAGCTTCGAAGGAAGCCGGCACAAGAGAAAATAAAAAAAAACTGCCTACAGCACCTGGTATTCCCAGGTGGTCTCCCATCCAAGTACTAACCAGGCCCGGCCCTTCTTAGCTTCCAAGATCAGATGAGATTGGGCTTGTTCAGGGTGGTGTGGCTGTAGGTATTGTTTTCCTAATGACCTACATCTCTTATACATCTCAAAACCAGCATTGAAGGAAGCCGGAACAAGAGAAAATAAAAAAAAATAGCCTACAGCACCTGGTATTCCCAGGTGGTCTCCCATCCAAGTACTAACCAGGCCCGGTCCTGCTTAGCTTCCAAGATCAAATGAGATTGGGCTTGTTCAGGGTGGTGTGGCTGTAGGTATTGGTTTTCTAAAGACCTATATGTCTTATACATCTCAAAACCAGCTTCGAAGGAAGCTGGAACAAGAGAAAATAAAAAAAAAATTGCCTAAATCACCTGGTATTCCCAGGTGGTCTCCCATCCAACTACTAACCAGGCCTGGCCCTGCTTAGCTTTGAAGATCAGATGGGATTGGGCTTGTTCAGGGTGGTGTGTCTGTAGATATTGATTTCCTAATGACCTACATCTCTTATACATCTCAAAACCAGCATTGAAGGAAGTCGGAACAAGAGAAAATAAAAAAAACTTGCCTACAGCACCTGGTATTCCCAGGTGGTCTCCGATCCAAGTACTAACCAGGCCCAGCTCTGCTTAGCTTCCAAGATCAGACGAGATTGGGCTTGTTCAGGGTGGTGTGGCTGTAGGTATTGTTTTTCTAATGACCTACATCTCTTATACATCTCAAAACCAGCATTGAAGGAAGTCGGAACAAGAGAAAATAAAAAAGAAAGGCCTACAGCATCTGGTATTCCCAGGTGGTCTCTCATCAAAGTACTAACCAGGCCCAGCCCTTCTTAGCTTCCAAGATCAGATGAGATTGGGCTTGTTCAGGGTGGTGTGGCTGTAGGTATTGGTTTCTTACTGACCTACATCGCTTATACATCTTAAAACCAGCATTGTAGGAAGCCGGAACAAGAGAAAATAAAAAAAAAGGCCTACAGCACCTGGTATTCCCAGGTGGTCTCCCATCCGAGTACTAATCTGGGCCGGCCCTGCTTAGCTTCCAAGATCAGATGAGATTGGGCTTGTTCAGGGGGGTGTGGCTATAACATTGGTTTCTTAAAGACCTACATCTCTTATACATCTCAAAACCAGCATTGAAGGAAGCCGGAACAAGAGAAAATAAAAAAAAATGGCCTACAGCACCTGGTATTCCCAGGTGGTCTCCCATCCAAGTACCAACCAGGCCCGGTCCTGCTTAGCTTCCAAGATCAAATGAGATTGGGCTTGTTCAGGGTGGTGTGGCTGTAGGTATTGGTTTTCTAAAGACCTACATGTCTTATACATCTCAAAACCAGCTTCGAAGGAAGCCGGAACAAGAGAAAATAAAAAAAAACTGCCTACAGCACCTGGTATTCCCAGGTGGTCTCCTATCCAAGTACTAACCAGGCCCGGCCCTGCTTAGCTTTCAAGATCAGACGAGATTAGGCTTATTCAGGGTGGTGTGTCTGTAGGTATTGGCTTCCTAATGACCTACATCTCTTATACATCTCAAAACCAGCATTGAAGGAAGCCGGAACAAGAGAAAATAAAAAAAAATGGCCTACAGCACCTGGTATTCCCAGGTGGTCTCCCATCCAAGTACTAACCAGGCCTGGTCCTGCTTAGCTTCCAAGATCAGATGAGATTGGGCTTGTTCAGGGTGGTGTGGCTGTAGGTGTTGATTTCCTCATGACCTACATCTCTTATACATCACAAAACCGGCATTGAAGGAAGTCGGAACAAGAGAAAATAAAAAAGAATTGCCTATAGCACCTGGTATTCCCAGGTGGTCTCCCATCCAAGTACTAACCAGGCCCGGCCCTGCTTAGCTTCCAAGATCAGATGAGATTGGGCTTGTTCAGGGTGGTGTGATTGTAGGTATTGTTTTTCTTATGACCTTCATCTCTTATACATCTCAAAACCAGCATTGAAGGAAGACGGAACAAGAGAAAATAAAAAAAAAAAAGGCCTACAGCACCTGGTATTCCCAGGTGGTCTACCATCCAAGTACTAACCAGGCCCGGCCCTGCTTAGCTTCCAAGATCAGATGAGATTGGGCTTGTTCAGGGTGGTGTGGCTGTAGGTATTGGTTTTCTAAAGACCTACATGTCTTATACATCTCAATACCAGCTTCGAAGGAAGCCGGAACAAGAGAAAATAAAAAAAAACTGCCTACAGCACCTGGTATTCCCAGGTGGTCTCCCATCCAAGTACTAACCAGGCTGGGCCCTGCTTAGCTTCCAAGATCAGGCGAGATTGGGCTTGTTCAGGGTGGTGTGGCTGCACGTATTGGTTTCCTAATAACCTACATCTCTTATACATCTGAAAACCAGCATTGAAGGAAGCCGGAACAAGAGAAAATAAAAAAAAATGGCCTACAGCACCTGGTATTCCCAGGTGGTCTCCCATCCAAGTACTAACCAGAGCCGGCCCTGCTTAGCTTCCAAGATCAGACAAGATTGGGCTTGTTCAGGGTGGTGTGGCTGTAAGTATTTATTTCTTACTGACCTACATCTCTTATACATCTTAAAACCAGCTTCGAAGGAAGCCAGAACAAGAGAAAATAAAAAAAACTGCCTACAGCACCTGGTATTCCCAGGTGGTCTACCATCCAAGTACTAACCAGGCCCGGCCCTGCTTAGCTTCCAAGATCAGATGAGATTGGACTTGTTTAGGGTGGTGTGACTGTAGGTATTGTTTTTCTTATGACCTTCATCTCTTATACATCTCAAAACCAGCATTGAAGGAAGCCGGAACAAGAGAAAATAAAAAAAATGCCTACAGCTCCTGGTATTCCTAGGTGGTCTCCCATCCAAGTACTAACCAGGCCCGGCCCTGCTTAGCTTCCAAGATCAGACGAGATTGGGCTTGTTTAGGGTGGTGTGGCTGTATGTATTGGTTTCTTAATAACCTACATCTCTTATACATCTCAAAACCAGCATTGAAGGAAGCCGGAACAAGAGAAAATAAAAAAAAAAGTCCTACAGCATCTGGTATTCCCAAGTGGTCTCCTATCCAAGTAGTAACCAGGCCCAGCCCTGCTTACCTTTCAAGATCAGACGAGATTGGGCTTGTTCAGGGTGGTGTGGCTGTAGGTATTCGTATCTAAATGACCTACATCTCTTATACATCTCAAAACCAGCATTGAAGGAAGCTGGAACAAGAGAAAATAAAAAAAACTGCCTACAGCACCTGGTATTCCCAGGTGGTCTACCATCCAAGTACTAACCAGGCCCGGCCCTGCTTAGCTTCCAAGATCAGATGAGATTGGGCTTGTTCAGGGTGGTGTGACTGTAGGTATTGTTTTTCTTATGACCTTCATCTCTTATACATCTCAAAACCAGCATTGAAGGAAGCCGGAACAAGAGAAAATAAAAAAAAATGGCCTACAGCACCTGATATTTGCAGGTGGTCTCCCATCCAAGTACTAACCAGGCCCGGCACTGCTTACCTTCCAAGATCAGACGAGATTGGGCTTGTTCAGGGTGGTGTGGCTGTAGCTATTGGTTTCTTAATGACCTACATCTCTTATACATCTCAAAACCAGCATTGAAGGAAGCAGGAACAAGAGAAAATAAAAAAAAGGCCTACTGCACCTGGTAATCCCAGGTGGTCTTCCATCCAAGTACTAAGCAGGCACGGCCCTGCTTAGCTTCCAAGATCAGACAAAATTTGGCTTGTTAAGAGTGGTGTGACTGTAGGTATTAGTTTCCTAATGACCTACATCTCTTATACATCTCAAAACCAGCATTGAAGGACGCAGGAACAAGAGAAAAAAAAAAATGCCAACTGCACCTAATAATCCCAGTTGGTCTCCCATCCAAGTACTCACCAGGACTGGCCCTGCTTAGCTTTCAAGATCAGATGAGATTGGGCTTGTTCAGGGTGGTGTGGCTGTAGGTATTCGTATCTAAATGACCTACATCTCTTATACATCTCAAAACCAGCATTGAAGGAAGCTGGAACAAGAGAAAATAAAAAAAAAGGCCTACAGCACCTGGCATTCCTAGGTGGTCTCCCATCCAAGTACTAACCAGGCCTGACCCTGCTTAGCTTCCAAACTCAGACAAGATTGGGCATGTTCAGAGTGGTGTGGCTGTAGGTATTAGTTTCCTAATGACCTACATCTCTTATACATCTCAAAACCAGCATTGAAGGAAGTCGGAACAAGAGAAAAAAAAAAGCATACAGCACCTGATATTCCCAAGTGGTCTCCCATCCAAGTACTAACCAGGCCTGGCCCTGCTTAGTTTCCAAGATCAGATGAGATTGGGCTTGTTGAGGGTGCTGTGGCTGTAGGTATTGGTTTCCTAATGACCTACATCTCTTATACATCTCAAAACCAGCATTGAAGGAAGCTGGAACAAGAGAAAATAAAAAAAAGGCCTACAGCAGCTGGTATTCCTAGGTGGGCTCCCATCCAAGCACTAACCAGGCGGGCCCTGCTTAGCTTCCAAGATCAGATGAGACTGGGCTTGTTCAGGGGGGTGTGGCTGTAGGTATAGATTTCCTAATGACCTACATCTCTTATACATCTGAAAACCAGATTTGAAGGAAGCCGGAACAAGAGAAAATAAAAAAAAAAGGCCTACAGCACCTGGTATTCCTAGGTGGTCTCCCAACCAAGTACTAACCAGGCCCGGCCCTGCTTAGCTTATAAGATCAGACGAGATTGGGCTTGATCAGGGTGGTGTGGCTGTATGTATTGGTTTTCAAATGACCTACATCTCTTATACATCTCAAAACCAGCATTGAAGGACGTCGGAACAAGAGGGAAAAAAAAAAAAAAAAGCCTACTGCACCTGGTATTCCCAGGTGGTCTCCCATCCAAGTACTAACCAGGCCTGGCCCTGCTTAGCTTCCAAGATCAGACGAGATTGGGCTTGTTCAGGGAGGTGTGGCTGTAGGTATTGGCTTCCTAATGACCTACATCTCTTATACATCTCAAAACCAGCATTGAAGGAAGCTGGAACAAGAGAAAAAAAAAAAAAGGCCTACTGCACCTGATATTCCCAGGTGGTCTCCCATCCAAGTACTAACCACGCCCGGCACTGCTTAGCTTCCAAGATCAGACGAGATTGGGCTTGTTCAGGGTGGTGTGGCTGTAGGTATTGGTTTCCTAATGACCTAAATCTCTTATACATCTCAAAACCAGCATTGAAGGAAGCCGGAACAAGAGAAAAAAAAAAAAGGCCTACTGCACCTGATATTCCCAGGTGGTCTCCCATCCAAGTACTAACCAGGCCCGGTGCTGCTTAGCTTCCAAGATCAGACGAGATTGGGCATGTTCAGGGTGGTGTGGCTGTAGGTATTGGTTTCCTAATGACCTACATCCCTTATACCTCTCAAAACCAGCATTGAAGGAAGTCCGAACAAGAGAAAATAAAAAGAAAAGGCCTACAACACCTGGTATTCCCAGGTGGTCTCCCATCCAAGTACTAACCAGAGCCGGCCCTGCTTAGCTTCCAAGATCAGACAAGATTTGGCTTGTTCAGGGTGGTGTGGCTGTAGGTTTTGATTTCCTAATGACCTACATCTCTTATACATCTCAAAACCAGCATTGAAGGAAGTCGGAACAAGAGAAAATAAAAAAAAAAGGCCTACAGCACCCGGTATTCCCAGGTGGTCTCCCATCCAAGTACTAACCAGGCCTGGCCCTGCTTAGCTTCCAAGATCAGACGAGATTTGGCTTGCTCAGGTTGCTTTTGCTGTAGGTATTGGTTTCCTAATGACCTACATCTCTTATACATCTCAAAACCAGCATTGAAGGAAGCTGGAACAAGAGAAAATAGAAAAAAAGGCCTACAGCACCTGGCATTCCTAGGTGGTCTCCCATCCAAGTACTAACCAGGCCTGACCCTGCTTAGCTTCCAAACTCAGACGAGATTGGGCATGTTCAAAGTGGTGTGGCTGTAGGTATTAGTTTCCTAATGACCTACATCTCTTATACATCTCAAAACCAGCATTGCAGGAAGTCGGAACAAGAGAAAAAAGAAAAGCATACAGCACCTGAAATTCCCAAGTGGTCTCCCATCCAAGTACTAACCAGGCCTGGCCCTGCTTAGTTTCCAAGCTCAGATGAGATTGGGCTTGTTGAGGTTGCTGTGGCTGTAGGTATTGGTTTCCTAATGACCTACATCTCTTATACATCTCAAAACCAGCATTGAAGGAAGCCGGAACAAGAGAAAATAAAAAAAAGGCTTACAGCACCTGGTATTCCTAGGTGGGCTCCCATCCAAGTACTAACCAGGCGGGCCCTGCTTAGCTTCCAAGATCAGATGAGACTGGGCTTGTTCAGGGGGGTGTGGCTGTAGGTATAGATTTCCTAATGACCTACATCTCTTATACATCTGAAAACCAGATTTGAAGGAAGCCGGAACAAGAGAAAATAAAAAAAAAAGGCCTACAGCACCTGGTATTCCTAGGTGGTCTCTCAACCAAGCCCGGCCCTGCTTAGCTTATAAGATCAGACGAGATTGGGCTTGTTCAGGGGGGTGTGGCTGTAGGTATAGATTTCCTAATGACCTACATCTCTTATACATCTGAAAACCAGATTTGAAGGAAGCCGGAAAAAGAGAAAATAAAAAAAAAAGGCCTACTGCACCTGGTATTCCCAGGTGGTCTCCCATCCAAGTACTAACCAGGCCTGGCTCTGCTTAGCTTCCAAGATCAGACGAGATTGGGCTTGGTCAGGGTGCTATGGCTGTAGGTATCTGTTTCCTAATGACCTATATCTCTTATACATCTCAAAACCAGCATTGAAGAAAGCCGGAACAAGAGAAAAAAGAAAAAAAAAGGCCTACTGGACCTGATATTCCCAGGTGGTCTCCCATCCAAATGCTAACCAGGCTCAGCACTGCTTAGCTTCCAAGATCAGACGAGATTGGGCATGTTCAGGGTGGTGTGGCTGTAGGTATTAGTTTCCTAATGACCAACATCTCTTATACATCTCAAAACCAGCATTGAAGGAAGTCGGAACAAGAGAAAATAAAAAAAAAAAAGGCCTACAGCACCTGGTATTCCCAGGTGGTCTCCCATTTAGGTACTAACCAGGCCTGGCCCTGCTTAGCTTCCAAGATCAGACAAAATTGGGCTTGTTCAGGATGCTGTGGCTGTAGGTATTGGTTTCCTAATGACCTACATTGCTTATACATTTAAAAACCAGCATTGAAGGAAGCCGGAACAAGAGAAAAAAAAAATGCCTACAGCACCTGATATTCCCAGGTGATCTCCCATCCAAGTACTAACCAGGCACGGCACTGCTTAGCTTTCAAGATCAGATGTGATTGGGCTTGGTCAGGGTGTTGTGGCTGTAGGTATTGATTTGCTAATGACCTACATCTCTTATACATCTCAAAACCAGCATTGAAGGAAGCTGGAACAAGAGAAAAAAAAAAAAAAAAGCCTACAACACCTGATATTCCCAGGTGGTCTACCATCCAAGTACTAACCAGGCCCGGCACTGCTTAGCTTCCAAGATCAGACGAGATTGGGCATGTTCAGGGTGGTGTGGCTGTAGGTATTAGTTTCCTAATGACCTACATCTCTTATACATCTCAAAACCAGCATTGAAGGAAGCAGGAACAAGAGAAAATAAAAAAAAAGGCCTACTGCACCTGGTAATCCCAGGTGGTCTTCCATCCAAGTACTAAGCAGGCCCGGCCCTGCTTAGCTTCCAAGATCAGACAAAATTTGGCTTGTTAAGAGTGGTGTGACTGTAGGTATTAGTTTCCTAATGACCTACATCTCTTATACATCTCAAAACCAGCATTGAAGGACGCAGGAACAAGAGAAAAAAAAAAATGCCAACTGCACCTAATAATCCCAGTTAGTCTCCCATCCAAGTATTAACCAGGCCCAGCCCTTCTTAGCTTAAAAGATCTGATGAGATTGGGCTTGTTCAGAGTGGTGTGGCTGTAGGTATGGTTTCCTACTGACCTACATCTCTTATACATCTGAAAACCAGCATTGAAGGAAGCCGGAACAAGAAAAAATAAAATAAAAGGCCTACAGCACCTGGTATTCCCAGGTGGTCTCCCACCCAAGTACTAACCAGACCGGCCCTGCTTAGCGTACAAAATCAGACGAGACTGGGCTTGTTCAGGGGGGTGTGGCTGTAGGTATTGGTTTCCTAATGACCTACATCTCTTATACATCTCAAAACCAGCATTGAAGGAAGCCGGAACAAGAGACAAAAAAAAAAAAAAAGGCCTACTGCACCTGATATTTGCAGGTGGTCTCCCATCCAAGTACTAACCAGGCCCGGCACTGCTTACCTTCCAAGATCAGACGAGATTGGGCTTGTTCAGGGTGGTGTGGCTGTAGCTATTGGTTTTTTAATGACCTACATCTCTTATACATCTCAAAACCAGCATTGAAGGAAGCAGGAACAAGAGAAAATAAAAAAAAAGGCCTACTGCACCTGGTAATCCCAGGTGGTCTTCCATCCAAGTACTAAGCAGGCACGGCCCTGCTTAGCTTCCAAGATCAGACAAAATTTGGCTTGTTAAGAGTGGTGTGACTGTAGGTATTAGTTTCCTAATGACCTACATCTCTTATACATCTTAAAACCAGCATTGAAGGACGCAGGAACAAGAGAAAAAAAAAATGCCAACTGCACCTAATAATCCCAGTTGGTCTCCCATCCAAGTACTAACCAGGACTGGCCCTGCTTAGCTTTCAAGATCAGATGAGATTGGGCTTGTTCAGGGTGGTGTGGCTGTAGGTATTCGTATCTAAATGACCTACATCTCTTATACATCTCAAAACCAGCATTGAAGGAAGCTGGAACAAGAGAAAATAAAAAAAAAGGCCTACAGCACCTGGTATTCCTAGGTGGGCTCCCACCCAAGTACTAACCAGACCGGCCCTGCTTAGTGTCCAAAATCAGACGAGACTGGGCTTGTTCAGGGGGGTGTGGCTGTAGCTATTGGTTTCTTAATGACCTACATCTCTTATACATCTCAAAACCAGCATTGAAGGAAGCTGGAACAAGAGAAAATAAAAAAAAAGGCCTACAGCACCTGGCATTCCTAGGTGGTCTCCCATCCAAGTACTAACCAGGCCTGACCCTGCTTAGCTTCCAAACTCAGACGAGATTGGGCATGTTCAGAGTGGTGTGGCTGTAGGTATTAGTTTCCTCATGACCTACATCTCTTATACATCTCAAAACCAGCATTGAAGGAAGTCGGAAAAAGAGAAAAAAAAAAGCATGCAGCACCTGATATTCCCAAGTGGTCTCCCATCCAAGTACTAACCAGGCCTGGCCCTGCTTAGTTTCCAAGATCAGATGAGATTGGGCTTGTTGAGGGTTCTGTGGCTGTAGGTATTGGTTTCCTAATGACCTACATCTCTTATACATCTCAAAACCAGCATTGAAGGAAGCTGGAACAAGAGAAAATAAAAAAAAGGCCTACAGCACCTGGTATTCCTAGGTGGGCTCCCATCCAAGCACTAACCAGGCGGGCCCTGCTTAGCTTCCAAGATCAGATGAGACTGGGCTTGTTCAGGGGGGTGTGGCTGTAGGTATAGATTTCCTAATGACCTACATCTCTTATACATCTGAAAACCAGATTTGAAGGAAGCCGGAACAAGAGAAAATAAAAAAAAAAAGGCCTACAGCACCTGGTATTCCTAGGTGGTCTCCCAACCAAGTACTAACCAGGCCCGTCCCTGCTTAGCTTATAAGATCAGACGAGATTGGGCTTGATCAGGGTGGTGTGGCTGTATGTATTGGTTTTCTAATGACCTACATGTCTTATACATCTCAAAACCAGCATTGAAGGAAGCTGGAACAAGAAAAAAAAAAAAAAAAAGGCCTACTGCACCTGATATTCCCAGGTGGTCTCCCATCCAAGTACTAACCACGCCCGGCACTGCTTAGCTTCCAAGATCAGACGAGATTGGGCTTGTTCAGGGTGGTGTGGCTGCAGGTATTGGTTTCCTAATGACCTACATCTCTTATACATCTCAAAACCAGCATTGAAGGAAGCCGGAACAAGAGAAAAAAAAAAAAGGCCTACTGCACCTGATATTCCCAGGTGGTCTCCCATCCAAGTACTAACCAGGCCTGGTGCTGCTTAGCTTCCAAGATCAGACGAGATTGGGCATGTTCAGGGTGGTGTGGCTGTAGGTA
>JAVHZZ010000001.1:435983845-435996345 GCA_036250195.1 Mixophyes australis
CTTGTTCAGGGTGGTGTGGTTATAGTATTGGTTTCCTAATGACCTACATCTCTTATACATCTCAAAACCAGCTTTGCAGGAAGCCAGAACAAGAGAAAATAAAAAAAACAATCATACAGCATCTGGTATTCCCAGTTGGTCTCCTATCCAAGTACTAACCAGGCCCGGCCCTGCTTAGCTTTCAAGATCAGACGAGATTAGGCTTATTCAGGGTGGTGTGTCTGAAGGTATTAGCTTCCTAATGACCTACATCTCTTATACATCTCAAAACCAGCATTGAAGGAAGCCGGAACAAGAGAAAATAAAAAAAACTGCCTACAGCACCTGGTATTCCCAGGTGGTCTACCATCCAAGTACTAACCAGGCCCAGCCCTGCTTAGCTTCCAAGATCAGATGAGATTGGGCTTGTTCAGGGTGGTGTGGCTGTAGGTGATGGTTTCCTCATGACCTACATCTCTTATACATCTCAAAACCAGCATTGAAGGAAGTCGTAACAAGAGAAAATAAAAAAGAATTGCCTACAGCACCTGGTATTCCCAGGTGGTCTCCCATCCAAGTACTAACCAGGCCCGGCCCTGCTTAGCTTCCAAGATCAGATGAGATTGGGCTTGTTCAGGGTGGTGTGGCTGTAGGTATTGGTTTCCTAATGACCTACATCTCTTATACATCTCAAAACCAGCATTGAAGGAAGCCGGAACAAGAGAAAATAAAATAAAAGGCCTACAGCACCTGGTATTCCGAGGTGGTCTCCCATCCAAGTACTAACCAGGCCTGGCCCTGCTTAGCTTCCAAGATCAGATGAGATTGGGCTTGTTCAGGGTGGTGTGACTGTAGGTATTGTTTTTCTTATGACCTTCATCTCTTATACATCTCAAAACCAGCATTGAAGGAAGCCGGAACAAGAGAAAATAAAAAAAAATGGCCTACAGCACCTGATATTTGCAGGTGGTCTCCCATCCAAGTACTAACCAGGCCCGGCACTGCTTACCTTCCAAGATCAGACGAGATTGGGCATGTTCAGAGTGGTGTGGCTGTAGGTATTAGTTTCCTAATGACCTACATCTCTTATACATCTCAAAACCAGCATTGAAGGAAGTCGGAACAAGAGAAAAAAAAAAGCATACAGCACCTGATATTCCCAAGTGGTCTCCCATCCAAGTACTAACCAGGCCTGGCCCTGCTTAGTTTCCAAGATCAGATGAGATTGGGCTTGTTGAGGGTGCTGTGGCTATAGGTATTGGTTTCCTAATGACCTACATCTCTTATACATCTCAAAACCAGCATTGAAGGAAGCTGGAACAAGAGAAAATAAAAAAAAGGCCTACAGCACCTGGTATTCCTAGTTGGGCTCCCATCCAAGCACTAACCAGGCAGGCCCTGCTTAGCTTCCAAGATCAGATGAGACTGGGCTTGTTCAGGGGGGTGTGGCTGTAGGTATAGATTTCCTAATGACCTACATCTCTTATACATCTGAAAACCAGATTTGAAGGAAGCCGGAACAAGAGAAAATAAAAAAAAAGGCCTACAGCATCTGGTATTCCCAGGTGGTCTCCCATCTGAGTACTAACCAGGCCCAGCCCTGCTTAGCTTCCAAGATCAGATGAGATTGGGCTTGTTCAGGGGGGTGTGGCTATAGCATAGGTTTCCTAAAGACCTACATCTCTTATACATCTCAAATCCAGCTTCGAAGGAAGCCGGAACAAGAGAAAATAAAAAAATAAGGCCTACAGCACCTGGTATTCCCTGGTGGTCTCCCATCCAAGTACTAACCAGGCCTGGCCCTGCTTAGCTTCCAAGATCAGGCTTGTTCAGGGTGGTGTGGCTGTATGTATTGGTTTCCTAATGACCTACATCTCTTATACATCTCAAAACCAGCATTGAAGGAAGCCGGAACAAGAGAAAATAAAAAAAAATGGCCTACAGCACCTGGTAATCCCAGGTGGTCTCCCATCCAAGTACTAACCAGGCCCGGTCCTGCTTAGCTTCCAAGATCAAATGAGATGGGGCTTGTTCAGGGTGGTGTGGCTGTAGGTATTGGTTTTCTAAAGACCTACATGTCTTATACATCTCAAAACCAGCTTCGAAGGAAGCCGGAACAAGAGAAAATAAAAAAAAACTGCCTACAGCACCTGGTATTCCCAGGTGGTCTCCCATCCAAGTACTAACCAGGCCTGGCCCTGCTTAGCTTCCAAGATCAGACGAGATTGGGCTTGTTCAGGGTGGTGTGGCTGTATGTATTGTTTTCCTAATGACCTACATCTCTTATACATCTCAAAACCAGCATTGAAGGAAGCCGGAACAAGAGAAAATAAAAAAAAAAGGCCTACAGCACCTGGTATTCATAGGTGGTCTCCCATCCAAGTACTAACCAGGCCTGACCCTACTTAGCATCCAAGATCAGATGAGATTGGGCTTGTTCAGGGTGGTGTGGTTATAGTATTGGTTTCCTAATGACCTACATCTCTTATACATCTCAAAACCAGCTTTGCAGGAAGCCAGAACAAGAGAAAATAAAAAAAACAATCATACAGCATCTGGTATTCCCAGTTGGTCTCCTATCCAAGTACTAACCAGGCCCGGCCCTGCTTAGCTTTCAAGATCAGACGAGATTAGGCTTATTCAGGGTGGTGTGTCTGAAGGTATTAGCTTCCTAATGACCTACATCTCTTATACATCTCAAAACCAGCATTGAAGGAAGCCGGAACAAGAGAAAATAAAAAAAACTGCCTACAGCACCTGGTATTCCCAGGTGGTCTACCATCCAAGTACTAACCAGGCCCAGCCCTGCTTAGCTTCCAAGATCAGATGAGATTGGGCTTGTTCAGGGTGGTGTGGCTGTAGGTGATGGTTTCCTCATGACCTACATCTCTTATACATCTCAAAACCAGCATTGAAGGAAGTCGTAACAAGAGAAAATAAAAAAGAATTGCCTACAGCACCTGGTATTCCCAGGTGGTCTCCCATCCAAGTACTAACCAGGCCCGGCCCTGCTTAGCTTCCAAGATCAGATGAGATTGGGCTTGTTCAGGGTGGTGTGGCTGTAGGTATTGGTTTCCTAATGACCTACATCTCTTATACATCTCAAAACCAGCATTGAAGGAAGCCGGAACAAGAGAAAATAAAATAAAAGGCCTACAGCACCTGGTATTCCGAGGTGGTCTCCCATCCAAGTACTAACCAGGCCTGGCCCTGCTTAGCTTCCAAGATCAGATGAGATTGGGCTTGTTCAGGGTGGTGTGACTGTAGGTATTGTTTTTCTTATGACCTTCATCTCTTATACATCTCAAAACCAGCATTGAAGGAAGCCGGAACAAGAGAAAATAAAAAAAAATGGCCTACAGCACCTGATATTTGCAGGTGGTCTCCCATCCAAGTACTAACCAGGCCCGGCACTGCTTACCTTCCAAGATCAGACGAGATTGGGCATGTTCAGAGTGGTGTGGCTGTAGGTATTAGTTTCCTAATGACCTACATCTCTTATACATCTCAAAACCAGCATTGAAGGAAGTCGGAACAAGAGAAAAAAAAAAGCATACAGCACCTGATATTCCCAAGTGGTCTCCCATCCAAGTACTAACCAGGCCTGGCCCTGCTTAGTTTCCAAGATCAGATGAGATTGGGCTTGTTGAGGGTGCTGTGGCTATAGGTATTGGTTTCCTAATGACCTACATCTCTTATACATCTCAAAACCAGCATTGAAGGAAGCTGGAACAAGAGAAAATAAAAAAAAGGCCTACAGCACCTGGTATTCCTAGTTGGGCTCCCATCCAAGCACTAACCAGGCAGGCCCTGCTTAGCTTCCAAGATCAGATGAGACTGGGCTTGTTCAGGGGGGTGTGGCTGTAGGTATAGATTTCCTAATGACCTACATCTCTTATACATCTGAAAACCAGATTTGAAGGAAGCCGGAACAAGAGAAAATAAAAAAAAAAGGCCTACAGCACCTGGTATTCCTAGGTGGTCTCCCAACCAAGTACTAACCAGGCCCGGCCCTGCTTAGCTTATAAGATCAGACGAGATTGGGCTTGATCAGGGTGGTGTGGCTGTATGTATTGCTTTTCTAATGACCTACATCTCTTATACATCTCAAAACCAGCATTGAAGGACGAAGGAACAAGAGGAAAAAAAAAAAAAAAAAGCCTACTGCACCTGGTATTCCCAGGTGGTCTCCCATCCAAGTACTAACCAGGCCTGGCTCTGCTTAGCTTCCAAGATCAGACGAGATTGGGCTTGTTCAGGGTGGTGTGGCTGTAGGTATTGGTTTCCTAATGACCTACATCTCTTATACATCTCAAAACCAGCATTGAAGGAAGTCGGAACAAGAGAAAATAAAAAAAAAAGGCCTACAACACCTGGTATTCCCAGGTGGTCTCCCATCCAAGTACTAACCAGAGCCGGCCCTGCTTAGCTTCCAAGATCAGACAAGATTTGGCTTGTTCAGGGTGGTGTGACTGTAGGTTTTGATTTCCTAATGACCTACATCTCTTATACATCTCAAAACCAGCATTGAAGGAAGTCGGAACAAGAGAAAATAAAAAAAAAAGGCCTACAGCACCCGGTATTCCCAGGTGGTCTCCCATCCAAGTACTAACCAGGCCTGGCCCTGCTTAGCTTCCAAGATCAGATGAGATTTGGCTTGCTCAGGTTGCTTTTGCTGTAGGTATTGGTTTCCTAATGACCTACATCTCTTATACATCTCAAAACCAGCATTGCAGGAAGTCGGAACAAGAGAAAAAAAAAAGCATACAGCAACTGATATTCCCAAGTGGTCTCCCATCCAAGTACTAACCAGGCCTGGCCCTGCTTAGTTTCCAAGCTCAGATGAGATTGGGCTTGTTGAGGGTGCTGTGGCTGTAGGAATTGGTTTACTAATGACCTACATCTCTTATACATCTCAAAACCAGCATTGAAGGAAGCCGGAACAAGAGAAAATAAAAAATAAGGCCTACAACACCAGATATTCCCAGGTGGTCTACCATCCAAGTACTAACCAGGCCCGGCCCTGCTTAGCTTTCAAGATCAGATGAGATTGGGCTTGTTCAGGGGGGTGTGGCTGTAGGTATAGATTTCCTAATGACCTACATCTCTTATACATCTGAAAACCAGATTTGAAGGAAGCCGGAACAAGAGAAAATAAAAAAAAAAGGCCTACTGCACCTGGTATTCCCAGGTGGTCTCCCATCCAAGTACTAACCAGGCCTGGCTCTGCTTAGCTTCCAAGATCAGACGAGATTGGGCTTGGTCAGGGTGCTATGGCTGTAGGTATCTGTTTCCTAATGACCTATATCTCTTATACATCTCAAAACCAGCATTGAAGAAAGCCGTAACAAGAGAAAAAAGAAAAAAAAAGGCCTACTGGACCTGATATTCCCAGGTGGTCTCCCATCCAAATGCTAACCAGGCTCAGCACTGCTTAGCTTCCAAGATCAGACGAGATTGGGCATGTTCAGGGTGGTGTGGCTGTAGGTATTAGTTTCCTAATGACCAACATCTCTTATACATCTCAAAACCAGCATTGAAGGAAGTCGGAACAAGAGAAAATAAAAAAAAAAAGGCCTACAGCACCTGGTATTCCCAGGTGGTCTCCCATTTAGGTACTAACCAGGCCTGGCCCTGCTTAGCTTCCAAGATCAGACAAAATTGGGCTTGTTCAGGATGCTGTGGCTGTAGGTATTGGTTTCCTAATGACCTACATTGCTTATACATCTCAAAACCAGCATTGAAGGAAGCCGGAACAAGAGAAAAAAAAAAATGCCTACAGCACCTGATATTCCCAGGTGATCTCCCATCCAAGTACTAACCAGGCACGGCACTGCTTAGCTTTCAAGATCAGATGTGATTGGGCTTGGTCAGGGTGCTGTGGCTGTAGGTATTGGTTTGCTAATGACCTACATCTCTTATACATCTCAAAACCAGCATTGAAGGAAGCCGGAACAAGAGAAAAAAAAAAAAAAAAGCCTACAACACCAGATATTCCCAGGTGGTCTACCATCCAAGTACTAACCAGGCCCGGCACTGCTTAGCTTCCAAGATCAGACGAGATTGGGCATGTTCAGGGTGGTGTGGCTGTAGGTATTAGTTTCCTAATGACCTACATCTCTTATACATCTCAAAACCAGCATTGAAGGAAGCAGGAACAAGAGAAAATAAAAAAAAAGGCCTACTGCACCTGGTAATCCCAGGTGGTCTTCCATCCAAGTACTAAGCAGGCCCGGCCCTGCTTAGCTTCCAAGATCAGACAAAATTTGGCTTGTTAAGAGTGGTGTGACTGTAGGTATTAGTTTCCTAATGACCTACATCTCTTATACATCTCAAAACCAGCATTGAAGGACGCAGGAACAAGAGAAAAAAAAAATGCCAACTGCACCTAATAATCCCAGTTAGTCTCCCATCCAAGTACTAACCAGGACTGGCCCTGCTTAGCTTTCAAGATCAGATGAGATTGGGCTTGTTCAGGGTGGTGTGGCTGTAGGTATTCATATCTAAATGACCTACATCTCTTATACATCTCAAAACCAGCATTGAAGGAAGCTGGAACAAGAGAAAATAAAAAAAAAGGCCTACAGCACCTGGTATTCCTAGGTGGGCTCCCACCCAAGTACTAACCAGACCGGCCCTGCTTAGCGTCCAAAATCAGACGAGACTGGGCTTGTTCAGGGGGGTGTGGCTGTAGGTATTGGTTTCCTAATGACCTACATCTCTTATACATCTCAAAACCAGCATTGAAGGAAGCCGGAACAAGAGACAAAAAAGAAAAAAAAGGCCTACTGCACCTGATATTTGCAGGTGGTCTCCCATCCAAGTACTAACCAGGCCCAGCACTGCTTACCTTCCAAGATCAGACGAGATTGGGCTTGTTCAGGGTGGTGTGGCTGTAGCTATTGGTTTCTTAATGACCTACATCTCTTATACATCTCAAAACCAGCATTGAAGAAAGCAGGAACAAGAGAAAATAAAAAAAAAGGCCTACTGCACCTGGTAATCCCAGGTGGTCTTCCATCCAAGTACTAAGCAGGCACGGCCCTGCTTAGCTTCCAAGATCAGACAAAATTTGGCTTGTTAAGAGTGGTGTGACTGTAGGTATTAGTTTCCTAATGACCTACATCTCTTATACATCTCAAAACCAGCATTGAAGGACGCAGGAACAAGAGAAAAAAAAAAATGCCAACTGCACCTAATAATCCCAGTTGGTCTCCCATCCAAGTACTAACCAGGACTGGCCCTGCTTAGCTTTCAAGATCAGATGAGATTGGGCTTGTTCAGGGTGGTGTGGCTATAGGTATTCGTATCTAAATGACCTACATCTCTTATACATCTCAAAACCAGCATTGAAGGAAGCTGGAACAAGAGAAAATAAAAAAAAAGACCTACAGCACCTGGTATTCCTAGGTGGGCTCCCACCCAAGTACTAACCAGACCGGCCCTGCTTAGCGTCCAAAATCAAACGAGACTGGGCTTGTTCAGGGGGGTGTGGCTGTAGCTATTGGTTTCTTAATGACCTACATCTCTTATACATCTCAAAACCAGCATTGAAGGAAGCTGGAACAAGAGAAAATAAAAAAAAAGGCCTACAGCACCTGGCATTCCTAGGTGGTCTCCCATCCAAGTACTAACCAGGCCTGACCCTGCTTAGCTTCCAAACTCAGACGATATTGGGCATGTTCAGAGTGGTGTGGCTGTAGGTATTAGTTTCCTAATGACCTACATCTCTTATACATCTCAAAACCAGCATTGAAGGAAGTCGGAACAAGAGAAAAAAAAAAGCATACAGCACCTGATATTCCCAAGTGGTCTCCCATCCAAGTACTAACCAGGTCTGGCCCTGCTTAGTTTCCAAGATCAGATGAGATTGGGCTTGTTGAGGGTGCTGTGGCTGTAGGTATTGGTTTCCTAATGACCTACATCTCTTATACATCTCAAAACCAGCATTGAAGGAAGCTGGAACAAGAGAAAATAAAAAAAAGGCCTACAGCACCTGGTATTCCTAGGTGGGCTCCCATCCAAGCACTAACCAGGCGGGCCCTGCTTAGCTTCCAAGATCAGATGAGACTGGGCTTGTTCAGGGGGGTGTGGCTGTATGTATAGATTTCCTAATGACCTACATCTCTTATACATCTGAAAACCAGATTTGAAGGAAGCCGGAACAAGAAAAAATAAAAAAAAAAAAGGCCTACAGCACCTGGTATTCCTAGGTGGTCTCCCAACCAAGTACTAACCAGGCCCGGCCCTGCTTAGCTTATAAGATCAGACGAGATTGGGCTTGATCAGGGTGGTGTGGCTGTATGTATTGGTTTTCTAATGACCTACATCTCTTATACATCTCAAAACCAGCATTGAAGGACGTCGGAACAAGAGAAAAAAAAAAAAAAAAAAGCCTACTGCACCTGGTATTCCCAGGTGGTCTCCCATCCAAGTACTAACCAGGCCTGGCTCTGCTTAGCTTCCAAGCTCAGACAAGATTGGGCTTGTTCAGGGAGGTGTGGCTGTAGGTATTGGCTTCCTAATGACCTACATCTCTTATACATCTCAAAACCAGCATTGAAGGAAGCTGGAACAAGAGAAAAAAAAAAAAAGGCCTACTGCACCTGATATTCCCAGGTGGTCTCCCATCCAAGTACTAACCACGCCCGGCACTGCTTAGCTTCCAAGATCAGACGAGATTGGGCTTGTTCAGGGTGGTGTGGCTGTAGGTATTGGTTTCCTAATGACCTACATCTCTTATACATCTCAAAACCAGCATTGAAGGAAGCCGGAACAAGAGAAAAAAAAAAAGGCCTACTGCACCTGATATTCCCAGGTGGTCTCCCATCCAAGTACTAACCAGGCCCGGTGCTGCTTAGCTTCCAAGATCAGGCATGTTCAGGGTGGTGTGGCTGTAGGTATTGGTTTCCTAATGACCTACATCCCTTATACCTCTCAAAACCAGCATTGAAGGAAGTCCTAACAAGAGAAAATAAAAAGAAAAGGCCTACAACACCTGGTATTCCCAGGTGGTCTCCCATCCAAGTACTAACCAGAGCCGGCCCTGCTTAGCTTCCAAGATCAGACAAGATTTGGCTTGTTCAGGGTGGTGTGGCTGTAGGTTTTGATTTCCTAATGACCTACATCTCTTATACATCTCAAAACCAGCATTGAAGGAAGTCGGAACAAGAGAAAATAAAAAAAAAAGGCCTACAGCACCCGGTATTCCCAGCTGGTCTCCCATCCAAGTACTAACCAGGCCTGGCCCTGCTTAGCTTCCAAGATCAGACGAGATTTGGCTTGCTCAGGTTGCTTTTGCAGTAGGTATTGGTTTCCTAATGACCTACATCTCTTATACATCTCAAAACCAGCATTGAAGGAAGCTGGAACAAGAGAAAATAGAAAAAAAGGCCTACAGCACCTGGCATTCCTAGGTGGTCTCCCATCCAAGTACTAACCAGGCCTGACCCTGCTTAGCTTCCAAACTCAGACGAGATTGGGCATGTTCAGAGTGGTGTGGCTGTAGGTATTAGTTTCCTAAGACCTACATCTCTTATACATCTCAAAACCAGCATTGCAGGAAGTCGGAACAAGAGAAAAAAAAAAGCATACAGCACCTGATATTCCCAAGTGGTCTCCCATCCAAGTACTAACCAGGCCTGGCCCTGCTTAGTTTCCAAGCTCAGATGAAATTGGGCTTGTTGAGGGTGCTGTGGCTGTAGGTATTGGTTTCCTAATGACCTACATCTCTTATACATCTCAAAACCAGCATTGAAGGAAGCCGGAACAAGAGAAAATAAAAAAAAGGCCTACAGCACCTGGTATTCCTAGGTGGGCTCCCATCCAAGTACTAACCAGGCGGGCCCTGCTTAGCTTCCAAGATCAGATGAGACTGGGCTTGTTCAGGGGGGTGTGGCTGTAGGTATAGATTTCCTAATGACCTACATCTCTTATACATCTGAAAACCAGATTTGAAGGAAGCCGGAACAAGAGAAAATAAAAAAAAAAGGCCTACAGCACCTGGTATTCCTAGGTGGTCTCTCAACCAAGCCCGGCCCTGCTTAGCTTATAAGATCAGATGAGATTGGGCTTGATCAGGGTGGTGTGGCTGTATGTATTGGTTTTCTAATGACCTACATCTCTTATACATCTCAAAACCAGCATTGAAGGAAGTCGGAACAAGAGAAAAAAAAAAAAAAAAAAAGGCCTACTGCACCTGGTATTCCCAGGTGGTCTCCCATCCAAGTACTAACTAGGCCTGGCTCTGCTTAGCTTCCAAGATCAGATGAGATTGGGCTTGGTCAGGGTGCTATGGCTGTAGGTATCTGTTTCCTAATGACCTATATCTCTTATACATCTCAAAACCAGCATTGAAGAAAGCCGGAACAAGAGAAAAAAGAAAAAAAAAGGCCTACTGGACCTGGTATTCCCAGGTGGTCTCCCATCCAAATGCTAACCAGGCTCAGCACTGCTTAGCTTCCAAGATCAGACGAGATTGGGCATGTTCGGGGTGGTGTTGCTGTAGGTATTAGTTTCCTAATGACCAACATCTCTTATACATCTCAAAACCAGCATTGAAGGAAGTCGGAACAAGAGAAAATAAAAAAATAAAGGCCCACAGCACTTGGTATTCCCAGGTGGTCTCCCATTTAGGTACTAACCAGGCCTGGCCCTGCTTAGCTTCCAAGATCAGACAAAATTGGGCTTGTTCAGGATGCTGTGGCTGTAGGTATTGGTTTCCTAATGACCTACATTGCTTATACATCTCAAAACCAGCATTGAAGGAAGCCGGAACAAGAGAAAAAAAAATGCCTACAGCACCTGATATTCCCAGGTGGTCCCCCATCCAAGTACTAACCAGGCCCAGCACAGCTTAGCTTCCAAGATCAGGCTTGTTCAGTGTGTTGTGGCTGTAGGTATTGGTTTCCTAATGATCTACATCTCTTATACATCTCAAAACCTGCATTGAAGGAAGCTGAAACAAGAGAAAATAAAAAAAAAAAGCCTACAACACCTGATATTCCCAGGTGGTCCCCCATCCAAGTACTAACCAGGCCCGGCACTGCTTACCTTCCAAGATCAGACGAGATTGGGCTTGTTCAGGGTGGTGTGGCTGTAGCTATTGGTTTTTTAATGACCTACATCTCTTATACCTCTCAAAACCAGCATTGAAGGAAGTCGGAACAAGAGAAAATAAAAAAAAGAGGCCTACGGCACCTGGTATTCCCAGGTGGTCTCCCATCCAAGTACTAACCAGGCCCGGCCCTGCTTAGCTTCCAAGATCAGACGAGATTGTGCTTGTTCATGGTGGTGTGGCTGTAGGTATTGATTTCCTAATGACCAACATCTCTTATACATCTCAAAACCAGCATTGAAGGAAGTCGGAACAAGAGAAAATAAAAAAAAAAAGGCCTACAGCACCTGGTATTCCCAGGTGGTCTCCCATTTAAGTACTAACCAGGCCTGGCCCTGCTTAGCTTCCAAGATCAGACAAAATTGGGCTTGTTCAGGATGCTGTGGCTGTAGCTATTGGTTCCCTAATGACCTACATTGCTTATACATCTCAAAACCAGCATTGAAGGAAGCTGGAACAAGAGAAAATAAAAAAAATAGCCTACAGCACCTGTATTCCTAGGTGGTCTCCCAACCAAGTACTAACCAGGCCCGGCCCTGCTTAGCTTATAAGATCAGACGAGATTGGGCTTGATCAGGGTGGTGTGGCTGTATGTATTGGTTTTCTAATGACCTACATCTCTTATACATCTCAAAACCAGCATTGAAGGAAGTCGGAACAAGAGAAAAAAAAAAAAAAAAAGGCCTACGGCACCTGGTATTCCCAGGTGGTCTCCCATCCAAGTACTAACCAGGCCTGGCACTGCTTAGCTTCCAAGATCAGACGAGATTGGGCTTGGTCAGGGTGCTATGGCTGTAGGTATTGGTTTCCTAATGACCTATATCTCTTATACATCTCAAAACCAGCATTGAAGAAAGCCGGAACAAGAGAAAAAAAAAAAAAAGGCATACTGCACCTGATATTCCCAGGTGGTCTCCCATCCAAATGCTAACCAGGCCCAGCACTGCTTAGCTTCCAAGATCAGACAAGATTGGGCATGTTCAGGGTGGTGTGGCTGTAGGTATTAGTTTCCTAATGACCTACATCTCTTATACATCTCAAAACCAGCATTGAAGGAAGCAGGAACAAGAGAAAATAAAAAAAAAAGGCCTACTGCACCTGGTAATCCCAGGTGGTCTTCCATCCAAGTACTAAGCAGGCACGGCCCTGCTTAGCTTCCAAGATCAGACAAAATTTGGCTTGTTAAGGGTGGTGTGGCTGTAGGTATTAGTTTCCTAATGACCTACATCTCTTATACATCTCAAAACCAGCATTGAAGGACGCAGGAACAAGAGAAAAAAAAAAAATACCAACTGCACCTAATAGTCCCAGTTGGTCTCCCATCCAAGTACTAACCAGGCCCGGCCCTGCTTAGCTTCCAAGATCAGACGAGATTGTGCTTGTTCATGGTGGTGTGGCTGTAGGT
>JAVHZZ010000001.1:436001345-436008845 GCA_036250195.1 Mixophyes australis
AAGATCAGACGAGATTGGGCTTGTTCAGGGTGGTGTGGCTGTAGGTATTCGTATCTAAATGACCTACATCTCTTATACATCTCAAAAATAGCATTGCAGAAAGCCGGAACAAGAGAAAATAAAAAAAAACTGCCTACAGCACCTGGTATTCCCAGGTGGTCTATGATCCAAATACTAACCAGGCCCGGCCCTGCTTAGGTTCCAAGATCAGACGAGATTGGGCTTGTTCAGGGTGGTGTGGCTGTAGGTATTGTTTTTATAATGACCTACATCTCTTATACATCTCAAAACCAGCATTGAAGGAAGTCGGAACAAGAGAAAATAAAAAAAAATTGCCTACAGCACCTGGCATTCCCAGGTGGTCTCCCATCCAAGTACTAACCAGGCCCAGCCCTGCTTAGCTTCCAAGATCAGACGAGATTGGGCTTGTTCAGGGTGGTGTGGCTGTAGGTATTGTTTTACTAATGACCTACATCTCTTATACATCTCAAAACCAGCTTTGAAGGAAGCCAGAACAAGAGAAAATAAAAAAAAAGTCCTACAGCATCTGGTATTCCCAGGTGGTCTCCAATCCAAGTAGTAACCAGGCCCAGCCCTGCTTACCTTTCAAGATCAGACGAGATTGGGCTTATTCAGGGTGGTGTGGCTGTAGGTATTTGTTTCCTAATGACCTACATCTCTTATACATCTCAAAACCAGTATTGAAGGAAGCCGAAACAAGAGAAAATAAAAAAAAAGGCCTACAGCACCTAGTATTCCCAGGTGGTCTCCCATCCAAGTAGTAACCAGGGCCGACCCTGCTTAGCTTCCAAGATCAGGCTTGTTCAGGGTGCTGTGGCTGTACGTATTGGTTTTCTAATGACCTACATCTCTTATACATCTCAAAACCAGCATTAAAAAAGCCGGAACAAGAGAAAAAAAAAGTCTACAACACCTGGTATTCCCAGGTGGTCTCCCATCCAAGTACTAACCAGGCCCAGCGCTGCTTAGCTTCCAAGATCAGACGAGATTGGGCATGTTTAGGGTGCTGTGGCTGTAGGTATTGATTTTCTAATGACCTGCATCTCTTATAAATCTCAAAACCAGCATTGAAGGAAGCTTGAACAATTAAAAATAAAAAAAAAAAGGCCTACAGCACCTGGTATTCCTAGGTGGTCTCCCATCCAAGTACTAACCAGGCCCGACCCTGCATAGTTTCCAAGATCAGACGAGATTGGGCTTGTTCAGGGGGGTGTGGCTGTAGTTATTGGTTTCCTAATGACCTACATCTCTTATACATCTCAAAACCAGCATTGAAGGAAGCCGGAACAAGAGAAAATAAAAAAAAAGACCTACAGTACCTGGTATTCCTAGGTGGGCTCCCACCCAAGTACTAACCAGAACGGCCCTGCTTAGCTTCCAAGATCAGATGAGACTGGGCTTGTTCAGGGGGGTGTGGCTGTAGGCATTGGTTTCCTAATGACCTACATCTCTTATACATCTCAAAACCAGCTTCGAAGGAAGCCGGAACAAGAGAAAAAACAAAAAATGCCTACAGCACCTTATTTTCCCAGGTGATCTCCCATCCAAGTACTAACCAGGCACGGCACTGCTTAGCTTCCAAGATCGGACAAAATTTGGCTTGTTAAGGGTGGTGTGGCTGTAGGTATTAGTTTCCTAATGACCTACATCTCTTATACATCTCAAAACCAGCATTGAAGGACGCAGGAACAAGAGAAAAAAAAAAAATACCAACTGCACCTAATAGTCCCAGTTGGTCTCCCATCCAAGTACTAACCAGGACCTACCCTGCTTAGCTTTCAAGATCAAACGAGATTGGGCTTGTTCAGGGTGGTGTGGCTGTAGGTATTTGTATCTAAATGACCTACATCTCTTATACATCTCAAAACCAGCATTGAAGGAAGCTGGAACAAGAGAAAATAAAAAAAAGGCCTACAGCACCTGGTATTCCTAGGTGGGCTCCCACCCAAGTACTAACCAGACCGGCCCTGCTTAGCTTCCAAGATCAGACGAGACTGGGCTTGTTCAGGGGGGTGTGGCTGTAGGCATTGGTTTCCTAATGACCTACATCTCTTATACATCTCAAAACCAGCATTGAAGGAAGCCGGAACAAGAGAAAAAAAAAAATGCCTATAGCACCTGATATTCCCAGGTGATCTCCCATCCAAGTACTAACCAGGCATGGCACTGCTTAGCTTCCAAGATCAGATGTGATTGGGCTTGTTCAGGGTGTTGTGGCTGCAGGTATTGGTTTCATAATGACCTACATCTCTTATACATCTCAAAATCAGCATTGAAGGAAGCTGGAACAAGAGAAAAAAAAAAAAAAAAGCCTACAACACCTGATATTCCCAAGTGGTCTCCCATCCAAGTACTAACCAGGCCCGGCACTGCTTAGCTTCCAAGATCAGACGTTATTGGGCATGTTCAGGGTGGTGTGGCTGTAGGTATTTGTTTCCTAATGACCTACATCTCTTATACATATCAAAACCAGCATTGAAGGAAGCAGGAACAAGAGAAAATAAAAAAAAAGGCCTACTGCACCTGGTAATCCCAGGTGGTCTTCCATCCAAGTACTAAGCAGGTACGGCCCTGCTTAGCTTCCAAGATCAGACAAAATTTGGCTTGTTAAGGGTGGTGTGACTGTAGGTATTAGTTTCCTAATGACCTACATCTCCTATACATCTCAAAACCAGCATTGAAGGACGCAGGAACAAGAGAAAAAAAAAAAATGCCAACTACACCTAATAATCCCAGTTGGTCTCCTATCCAAGTACTAACCAGGACTGGCCCTGCTTAGCTTTCAAGATCAGATGAGATTGGGCTTGTTCAGGGTGGTGTGGCTGTAGGTATTCGTATCTAAATAACCTACATCTCTTATACATCTCAAAACCAGCATTGAAGGAAGCTGGAACAAGAGAAAATAAAAAAAAAGGCCTACAGCACCTGGTATTCCTAGGTGGGCTCCCACCCAAGTACTAACCAGACCGGCCCTGCTTAGCTTCCAAGATCAGACGAGACTGGGCTTGTTCAGGGGGGTGTGGCTGTAGGTATTGGTTTCCTAATGACCTACATCCCTTATACATCTCAAAACCAGCATTGAAGGAAGTCGGAACAAGAGAAAATAAAAAAAAAAAGGCCTACAGCACCTGGTATTCCCAGGTGGTCTCCCATCCAAGTACTAACCACGCCCAGCACTGCTTAGCTTCCAAGATCAGACGAGATTGGGCTTGTTCAGGGTGGTGTGGCTGTAGGTATTGGTTTCCTAATAACCTACATCTCTTATACATCTCAAAACCAGCATTGAAGGAAGCCGGAACAAGAGGAAAAAAAAAAAAAGGCCTACTGCACCTGATATTCCCAGGTGGTCTCCCATCCAAGTACTAACCAGGCCTGGCGCTGCTTAGCTTCCAAGATCAGACGAGATTGGGCATGTTCAGGGTGGTGTGGCTGTAGGTATTGGTTTCCTTATGACCTACATCCCTTATACCTCTCAAAACCAGCATTGAAGGAAGTCCTAACAAGAGAAAATAAAAAGAAAAGGCCTACAGCACCTGGTATTCCAAGGTGGTCTACCCATCCAAGTACTAACCAGAGCCGGCCCTGCTTAGCTTCCAAGATCAGACAAGACTGGGCATGTCCAGGGTGGTGTGGCTGTAGGTATTAGTTTCCTAATGACCTACATCTCTTATACATCTCAAAACCAGCATTGAAGGAAGCTGGAACAAGAGAAAATAAAAAAAAAAAAGGCTACAACACCTGATATTCCCAGGTGGTCTCCCATCCAAGTACTAACCAGGCCTGGCACTGCTTAGCTTCCAAGATCAGACGAGATTGGGCATGTTCAGGGTGGTGTGGCTGTAGGTATTAGTTTCCTAATGACCTACATCTCTTATACATCTCAAAACCAGATTTGAAGGAAGCCGGAACAAGAGATAATAAAAAAAAAAAGGCCTACTGCACCTGGTAATCCCAGGTGGTCTCCCATCCAAGTACTAAGCAGGCACAGCCCTGCTTAGCTTCCAAGATCAGATGAGATTGGGGTTGTTAAGGGTGGTGTGGCTGTAGGTATTAGTTTCTTAATGACCTACATCTCTTATACATCTCAAAACCAGCATTGAAGGACGCAGGAACAAGAGAAAAAAAAAATGCCAACTGCACCTAATAATCCCAGTTGGTCTCCCATCCAAGTACTAACCAGGACCGGCCCTGCTCAGCTTTCAAGATCAGACGAGATTGGGCTTTTTCAGGGTGGTGTGGCTGTAGGTATTGATTTCTAAATTACCTACATCTCTTATATATCTCAAAACCATCAGTGAAGGAAGTCGGAACAAGAGAAAATAAAAAAAAAAAGGCCTAAAGCACCTTGTATTCCTAGGTGGTCTCCCATCCAAGTACTAACCAAGCCCGACACTGCTTAGCTTCCAAACTCAGACGTGATTGGGCATGTTCAGGGTGGTGTGGCTGTAGGTATTAGTTTCCTAATGACCTATATCTCTTATACATCTCAAAACCAGCATTGAAGGAAGCCGAAACAAGAGAAAATAAAACAAAAAGGCCTACAACACCTGGTATTCCCAGGTGGTCTCCGATCCAAATACTAACCATACCGTGCCCTGCTTAGCTTCCAAGATCAGATGAGATTGGGCTTGTTCAGGGTGCTGTGGCTGTAGGTATTGGTTTCTTAATGACCTACATCTCTTATACATCTCAAAACAAGCATTGAAGGAAGCTGGAACAAGAGAAAATAAAAAAAAAGGCCTACAGCACCTGGTATTCCTAGGTGTTCTCCCATCCAAGTACTAACCAGGCCCAACCCTGCTTAGCTTCCAAGACCAGACGAGATTGGGCTTGTTCAGGCGGGTATTTCTGTAGGGTATTGGTTTTCTAATGACCTACATCTCCTATACATCTCAAAACCAGCATTGAAGAAAGCCACAACAAGAGAAAAAAAAAAATAGGCCTACTGCGCCTGATATTCCCAGGTGGTCTCCCATCCAAGTACTAACCAGGCCTGGCGCAGCTTAGCTTCCAAGATCAGACGAGATTGGGCTTGTTCAGGGTGGTGTGGCTGTAGGTATTAGTTTCCTAATGACCTACATCTCTCATACATCTCAAAACCTGCATTGAAGGAAGCAGGAACAAGAGAAAATAAAAAAAAAAAGCCTACAGCACCTGGTATTCCCAGGTGGTCTCCCATCCAAGTACTAACCAGGCCCGGCCCAGCTTCCAAGATCAGATGAGATTGGGTTTGTTCAGGGTGCTGTGGCTGTAGGAATTGGTTTTCTAATGACCTACATCTCTTATAAATCTCAAAACCAGCATTGAAGGAAGCTGGAACAAGAGAAAATAAAAAAAAAGGCCTACAGCACCTTGTATTCCTAGGTGGGCTCCCACCCAAGTACTAACCAGACCGGCCCTGCTTAGCTTCCAAGATCAGACGAAACTGGGCTTGTTTATGGGGGTGTGGCTGTAGGTATTGGTTTCCTAATGACCTACATCACTTATACATCTCAAAACAAGCAATGACGGAAGCTGGAACAAGAGAAAATAAAAAAAAAAAGCCTACAACACCTGATATTCCCAGGTTGTCTCCCTTTCCAAGTACTAACCATGCCCGGTACTGCTTAGCTTTCAAGATCAGACGAGATTAGGCATGTTCAGGGGGGTGTGGCTGTAGGTATTGGTTTCCTAATAACCTACATCTCTTATACATCTCATAACCAGCATTGAAGGAAGCCGTAACAAGAGAAAATTAAAAAAAAAACCTACTGCATCTGGTAATCCCAGGTGGTCTCCCATCCAAGTACTAAGAAGGCATGGCCCTGCTTAGCTTACAAGATCAGACGAGATTGGGCATTTTCAGGGTGGTGTGGCTGTAGGTATTAGTTTCTTAATGACCTACATCTCTTATACATCTCAAAACCAGCATTGAAGGCAGCTGGAACAAGAGAAAATAAAAAAAAAGGCTTACAGCACCTGGTATTCCTAAGTGGTCTCCCATCCAAGTACTAAGCAGGCCTGACCCTGCTTAGCTTCCAAACTCAGATGAGATTGGGCATGTTCAGGGTGGTGTGGCTGTAGGTATTAGTTTCTTAATGACCTACATCTCTTATACATCTCAAAACCAGCATTGAAGGAAGTCGGAACAAGAGAAAAAAAAAAAGCATACAGCACCTGATATTCCCAAGTGGTCTCCCATTCAAGTACTAACCAGGCCTTGCGCTGCTTAGCTTCCAAGATCAGATGAGATTGGGCTTGTTGAGGGTGCTGTGGCTGTAGGTATTGGTTTCCTAATGACCTACATCTCTTATACATCTCAAAACCAGCATTGAAGGAAGCTGGAACAAGAGAAAATAAAAAAAAGGCCTACAGCACCTGGTATTCCTAGGTGGGCTCTCATCCAAGTACTAACCAGGCCGGCCCTGCTTAGCTTCCAAGATCAGAGGAGACTGGGCTTGTTCAGGGGGGTGTGGCTGTAGGTATAGATTTCCTAATGACCTACATCTCTTATACATCTGTAAACCAGATTTGAAGGAAGCCGGAACAAGAGAAAATAAAAAAAAAAAGGCCTACAGCACCTGGTATTCCTAGGTGGTCTCCCAACCAAGTACTAACCAGGCCCGGCCCTGCTTAGCTTATAAGATCAGACGAGATTGGGCTTGATTAGGGTGGTGTGGCTGTATGTATTGGTTTTCTAATGACCTACATCTCTTATACATCTCAAAACCAGCATTGAAGGAAGTCGGAACAAGAGAAAAACAAAAAAAAAAAAAAGGCCTACGGCACCTGGTATTCCCATCCAAGTACTAACCAGGCCTGGCTCTGCTTAGCTTCCAAGATCAGACGAGATTGGGCTTGGTCAGGGTGCTGGAGTTGTAGGTATTGGTTTCCTAATTACCTACATCTCTTATACATCTCAAAACCAGCATTGAAGGAAGCCGAAACAAGAGAAAAAAAAAAAAAGGCATACTGCACCTAATATTCCCAGGTGGTCTCCCATCCAAGTACTAACCAGGCTTGGCACTGCTTAGCTTCCAAGATCAGACAAGATTGGGCATGTTCAGGGTGGTGTGGCTGTAGGTATCAGTTTCCTAATGACCTAAATCTCTTATACATCTCAAAACCAGCATTGAAGGAAGCTGGAACAAGAGAAAATAAAAAAAAAAGCCTACAGCACCTGGTATTCCTAGGTGGTCTCCCATCCAAGTACTAACCAGGCCCGACCCTGCTTAGCTTCCAAACTCAGATGAGATTCGGCATGTTCACGGTGGTGTGGCTGTAGGTATTAGTTTCCTAATGACCTACGTCTCTTATACATCTCAAAACCAGCATTAAAGGAAGCAGGAACAAGAGAAAAAAAAAGCCTACAGCACCTGATATTCCCAGGTGGTCTCCCATCCAAGTACTATCCAGGCCTGGCCCTGCTTACCTTTCAAGATCAGATGAGATTGGGCTTATTCAGGGTGGTGCGGCTGTAGGTACTGGTTTCCTAATGAC
>JAVHZZ010000001.1:436013845-436016345 GCA_036250195.1 Mixophyes australis
GGGTGGTATGGCTGTAGGTATTGGTTTTCTAATGACCTACATCTCTTATACATCTCAAAACCAGCATTGAAGGAAGTCGGAACAAGAGAAAATAAAAAAAAATTGCCTACAGCACCTGGTATTCCCAGGTGGTCTCCCATCCAAGTACTAACCAGTCCCGGCCCTGCTTAGCTTCCAAGATCAGACGAGATTGGGCTTGTTCAGGGTGGTGTGGCTGTAGGTATTGTTTTCATAATGACCTACATCTCTTATACATCTCAAAACCAGCATTGAAGGAAGTCGGAACAAGAGAAAATAAAAAAGAAAGGCCTACAGCACCTGGTATTACCAGGTGGTCTCCCATCCAAGTACTAACCAGGCCCAGCCCTTCTTAGCTTCCAAGATCAGATGATATTGGGCTTGTTCAGGGTGGTGTGGCTGTAGGTATTTGTTTCCTAAAGACCTACATCTCTTATACATCTCAAAACCAGCTTCGAAGGAAGCCGGAACAAGAGAAAATAAAAAAAAAATTGCCTAAAGCACCTGGTATTCCCAGGTGGTCTCCCATCCAAGTACTAACCAGGCCTGGCCCTGCTTAGCTTTGAAGATCAGACGAGATTGGGCTTGTTCAGGGTGGTGTGGCTGTAGATATTGATTTCCTAATGACCTACATCTCTTATACATCTCAAAACCAGCATTGAAGGAAGTCGGAACAAGAGAAAATAAAAAAAATTGCCTACAGCACCTGGTATTCCCAGGTGGTCTCCCATCCAAGTACTAACCAGGCCCAGCCCTGCTTAGCTTCCAAGATCAGACGAAATTGGGCTTGTTCAGGGTGGTGTGGCTGTAGGTTTTGTTTTTCTAATGACCTACATCTCTTATACATCTCAAAACCAGCTTCGAAGGAAGCCGGAACAAGAGAAAATAAAAAAAAAAATCCTACAGCATCTGGTATTCCCAGGTGGTCTCCTATCCAAGTACTAACCAGGCCCGGCCCTGCTTACCTTCCAAGATCAGATGAGATTGGGCTTGTTCAGGGGGGTGTGGCTATAGTATTGGTTTCCTAAAGACTTACATCTCTTATACATCTCAAATCCAGCTTCGAAGGAAGCCGGAACAAGAGAAAATAAAAAAAAAAGGCCTACAGCACCTGGTATTCATAGGTGGTCTCCCATCCAAGTACTAACCAGGCCCGACTCTACTTAGCATCCAAGATCAGATGAGATTGGGCTTGTTCAGGGTGGTGTGGTTATAGTATTGGTTTCCTAATGACCTACATCTCTTATACATCTCAAAACCAGCTTTGAAGGAAGCCGGAACAAGAGAAAATAAAAAAAACAATCATACAGCATCTGGTATTCCCAGTTGGTCTCCTATCCAAGTACTAACCAGGCCCGGCCCTGCTTAGCTTCCAAGATCAGATGAGATTGGGCTTGTTCAGGGTGGTGTGGCTGTAGGTATTGGTTTCCTAATGACCTACATCTCTTATACATCTCAAAACCAGCATTGAAGGAAGTCGGAACAAGAGAAAATAAAAAAAAAATTGCCTACAGCACCTGGTATTCCCAGGTGGTCTCCCATTCAAGTACTAACCAGGCCCGGCCCTTCTTAGCTTCCAACATCAGATGAGATTGGGCTTGTTCAGGGTGGTGTGGCTGTAGGTATTGGTTTCCTAAAGACCTACATCTCTTATACATCTCAAAACCAGCTTCGAAGGAAGCCGGAACAAGAGAAAATAAAAAAAAAATTGCCTAAAGCACCTGGTATTCCCAGGTGGTCTCCCATCCAACTACTAACCAGGCCTGGCGCTGCTTAGCTTTGAAGATCAGACGAGATTGGGCTTGTTCAGGGTGGTGTGGCTGTAGATATTGAATTCCTAATGACCTACATCTCTTATACATCTCAAAACCAGCATTGAAGGAAGTCAGAACAAGAGAAAATAAAAAAAAAAAGGCCTACAGCACCTGGTATTCCCAGGTGGTCTCCCATCCAAGTATTAACCAGGCCCAGCCCTTCTTAGCTTCCAAGATCAGATGAGATTGGGCTTGTTCAGGGTGGTGTTTCTGTAGGTATGGTTTCCTACTGACCTACATCTCTTATACATCTGAAAACCAGCATTGAAGGAAGCCGGAACAAGAAAAAATAAAATAAAAGGCCTACAGCACCTGGTATTCCCAGGTGGTCTCCCATCCAAGTACTAACCAGGCCCAGCCCTGCTTAGCTTCCAAGATCAGATGAGATTGGGCTTGTTCAGGGTGGTGTGGCTGTAGGTATTGGTTTCCTAATGACCTACATCTCTTATACATCTCAAAACCAGCTTCGAAGGAAGCCGGAAAAGAGAGAAAATAAAAAAAAACTGCCTACAGCACCTGGTATTCTCAGGTGGTCTCCCATCCAAGTACTAACCAGGCCAGGCCCTGCTTAGCTTCCAAGATCAGACGAGATTGGGCTTGTTCAGGGTGGTGTGGCTGTAGGTATTGGTTTCCTAATGACCTACATCTCTTATACATCTCAAAACCAG
>JAVHZZ010000001.1:436018845-436021345 GCA_036250195.1 Mixophyes australis
GGTGGTCTCCCATCCAAGTACTAACCAGGCCGGGCCCTGCTTAGCTTCCAAGATCAGACGAGATTGGGCTTGTTCAGGGTGGTGTGGCTGTGGGTATTGGTTTCCTAATGACCTACATCTCTTATACATCTCAAAACCAGCATTGAAGGAAGTCGGAACAAGAGAAAATAAAAAAAAATTGCCTACAGCACCTGGTATTCCCAGGTGGTCTCCCATCCAAGTACTAACCAGGCCCAGCCCTTCTTAGCTTCCAAGATCAGATGAGATTGGGCTTGTTCAGGGTGGTGTGGCTGTAGGTATTGGTTTCCTAAAGACCTACATCTCTTATACATCTCAAAACCAGCTTCGAAGGAAGCCGGAACAAGAGAAAATAAAATAAAAATTGCCTAAAGCACCTGGTATTCCCAGGTGGTCTCCCATCCAACTACTAACCAGGTCTGGCCCTGCTTAGCTTTGAAGATCAGACGAGATTGGGCTTGTTCAGGGTTGTGTGGCTGTAGATATTGATTTCCTAATGACCTACATCTCTTATACATCTCAAAACCAGCATTGAAGGAAGTCGGAACAAGAGAAAATAAAAAAAAAAGGCCTACAGCACCTGGTATTCCCAGGTGGTCTCCCATCCGAGTACTAACCAGGCCTGGCCCTGCTTAGTTTCCAAGATCAGATAAGATTGGGCTTGTTCAGGGGGGTGTGGCTATAGCATTGGTTTCTTAAAGACCTACATCTCTTATACATCTCAAATCCAGCTTCGAAGGAAGCCGGAACAAGAGAAAATAAAAAAATACGGCCTACAGCATCTGGTATTCCCAGTTGGTCTCCTATCCAAGTACTAACCAGGCCCGGCCCTGCTTAGCTTTCAAGATCAGACGAGATTAGGCTTATTCAGGGTGGTGTGTCTGTAGGTATTGGCTTCCTAATGACCTACATCTCTTATACATCTCAAAACCAGCATTGAAGGAAGCCGGAACAAGAGAAAATAAAAAAAAATGGCCTACAGCACCTGGTATTCCCAGGTGGTCTCCCATCCAAGTACTAATCAGGCCCGGTCCTGCTTAGCTTCCAAAATCAGATGAGATTGGGCTTGTTCAGGGTGGTGTGGCTGTAGGTTTTGGTTTTCTAATGACCTACATGTCTTATACATCTCAAAACCAGCTTCGAAGGAAGCCGGAACAAGAGAAAATAAAAAAAACTGCCTACAGCACCTGGTATTCCCAGGTGGTCTACCATCCAAGTACTAACCAGGCCCGGCCCAGCTTCCAAGATCAGATGAGATTGGGCTTGTTCAGGGTGGTGTGGCTGTAGGTGTTGGTTTCCTCATGACCTACATCTCTTATACATCTCAAAACCAGCATTGAAGGAAGTCGGAACAAGAGAAAATAAAAAAGAATTGCCTACAGCACCTGGTATTCCCAGGTGGTCTCCCATCCAAATACTAACCAGGCCCGGCCCTGCTTAGCTTCTAAGATCAGATGAAATTGGGCTTGTTCAGGGTGGTGTGACTGTAGGTATTGTTTTTCTAATGACCTACATCTCTTATACATCTCAAAACCAGCATTGAAGGAAGACGGAACAAGAGAAAATAAAAAAAAAAAGGCCTACAGCACCTGGTATTCCCAGGTGGTCTCCCATCCAAGTATTAACCAGGCCCAGCCCTTCTTAGCTTCCAAGATCAGATGAGATTGGGCTTGTTCAGGGTGGTGTGGCTGTAGGTTTTGGTTTTCTAATGACCTACATGTCTTATACATCTCAAAACCAGCTTCGAAGGAAGCCGGAACAAGAGAAAATAAAAAAAACTGCCTACAGCACCTGGTATTCCCAGGTGGTCTACCATCCAAGTACTAACCAGGCCCGGCCCTGCTTAGCTTCCAAGATCAGATGAGATTGGGCTTGTTCAGGGTGGTGTGGCTGTAGGTGTTGGTTTCCTCATGACCTACATCTCTTATACATCTCAAAACCAGCATTGAAGGAAGTCGGAACAAGAGAAAATAAAAAAGAATTGCCTACAGCACCTGGTATTCCCAGGTGGTCTCCCATCCGAGTACTAACCAGGCCCGGCCCTGCTAAGCTTCCAAGATCAGATGAGATTGGGCTTGTTCAGGGGGGTGTGGCTATAGCATTGGCTTCCTAAAGACCTACATCTCTTATACATCTCAAATCCAGCTTCGAAGGAAGCCGGAACAAGAGAAAATAAAAAAATAAGGCCTACAGCACATGGTATTCCCAGGTGGTCTCCCATCCAAGTACTAACCAGGCCCAGCCCTGCTTAGCTTCCAAGATCAGACGAGATTGGGCTTGTTCAGGGTGGTGTGGCTGTAGGTATTGTTTTTCTAATGACCTACATCTCTTATACATCTCAAAACCAGCATTGAAGGAAGACGGAACAAGAGAAAATAAAAAAAAAAAGGCCTACAGCACCTGGTATTCCCAGGTGGTCTCCCATCCAAGTATTAACCAGGCCCAGCCCTTCTTAGCTTCCAAGATCAGATGAGATTGGGCT
>JAVHZZ010000001.1:436043845-436048845 GCA_036250195.1 Mixophyes australis
GTGGTGTGGCTGTAGGTATTGGTTGTCTAATGACCTACATGTCTTATACATCTCAAAACCAGCTTCGAAGGAAGCCGGAACAAGAGAAAATAAAAAAAAACTGCCTACAGCACCTGGTATTCCCAGGTTGTCTCCCATCCAAGTACTAACCAGGCCGGGCCCTGCTTAGCTTCCAAGATCAGACGAGATTGGGTTTGTTCAGGGTGGTGTGGCTGTAGGTATTGGTTTCCTAATGACCTACATCTCTTATACATCTCAAATCCAGCTTCGAAGGAAGCCGGAACAAGAGAAAATAAAAAAAAAGGCCTACAGCACCTGGTATTCCCAGATGGTCTCCTATCCAAGTACTAACCAGGCCTGGCCCTGCTTAGCTTCCAAGATCAGACGAGATTGGTCTTGTTCAGGGTGGTGTGGCTGTATGTATTGTTTTCCTAATGACCTACATCTCTTATACATCTCAAAACCAGCATTGAAGGAAGCCGGAACAAGAGAAAATAAAAAAAAAAGGCCTACAGCACCTGGTATTCATAGGTGGTCTCCCATCCAAGTACTAACCAGGCCCGACCCTACTTAGCATCCAAGATCAGATGAGATTGGGCTTGTTCAGGGTGGTGTGGTTATAGTATTGGTTTCCTAATGACCTACATCTCTTATACATCTCAAAACCAGCTTTGCAGGAAGCCGGAACAAGAGAAAATAAAAAAACACTGCCTACAGCACCTGGTATTCCCAGGTGGTCTCCCATCCAAGTACTAACCAGGCCGGGCCCTGCTTAGCTTCCAAGATCAGACGAGATTGGGCTTGTTCAGGGTGGTGTGGCTGTAGGTATTGGTTTCCTAATGACCTACATCTCTTATACATCTCAAATCCAGCTTCGAAGGAAGCCGGAACAAGAGAAAATAAAAAAAATAGGCCTACAGCACCTGGTATTCCCAGATGGTCTCCCATCCAAGTACTAACCAGGCTTGGCACAGCTTAGCTTCCAAGATCAGACGAGATTGGGCTTGTTCAGGGTGGTGTGGCTGTAGGTATTGGTTTCTTACTGACCTACATCTCTTATACATCTTCAAACCAGCATTGTAGGAAGCCGGAACAAGAGAAAATAAAAAAAAAGGCCTACAGCACCTGGTATTCCCAGGTGGTCTCCCATCCGAGTACTAACCAGGCCCGGCCCTGCTTAGCT
This sequence comes from Mixophyes australis, assembly GCA_036250195.1. Lineage (NCBI taxonomy): Eukaryota > Metazoa > Chordata > Amphibia > Anura > Limnodynastidae > Mixophyes > Mixophyes australis. The sequence continues at coordinate 436,045,029 of JAVHZZ010000001.1, forward strand.
TCCAAGATCAGATGAGATTGGGCTTGTTCAGGGGGGTGTGGCTATAGCTTTGGTTTCCTAAAGACCTACATCTCTTATACATCTCAAATCCAGCTTCATGGGAAGCCGGAACAAGATAAAATAAAAAAATAAGGCATACAGCACCTGGTATTCCCAGGTGGTCTCCCATCCAAGTACTAACCAGGCCCGGTCCTGCTTAGCTTCCAAGATCAAATGAGATTGGGCTTGTTCAGGGTGGTGTGGCTGTAGGTATTGGTTGTCTAATGACCTACATGTCTTATACATCTCAAAACCAGCTTCGAAGGAAGCCGGAACAAGAGAAAATAAAAAAAAACTGCCTACAGCACCTGGTATTCCCAGGTGGTCTCCCATCCAAGTACTAACCAGACCGGGCCCTGCTTAGCTTCCAAGATCAGACGAGATTGGGTTTGTTCAGGGTGGTGTGGCTGTAGGTATTGGTTTCCTAATGACCTACATCTCTTATACATCTCAAATCCAGCTTCGAAGGAAGCCGGAACAAGAGAAAATAAAAAAAAAGGCCTACAGCACCTGGTATTCCCAGATGGTCTCCTATCCAAGTACTAACCAGGCCTGGCCCTGCTTAGCTTCCAAGACCAGACGAGATTGGTCTTGTTCAGGGTGGTGTGGCTGTATGTATTGTTTTCCTAATGACCTACATCTCTTATACATCTCAAAACCAGCATTGAAGGAAGCCGGAACAAGAGAAAATAAAAAAAAAAGGCCTACAGCACCTGGTATTCATAGGTGGTCTCCCATCCAAGTACTAACCAGGCCCAACCCTACTTAGCATCCAAGATCAGATGAGATTGGGCTTGTTCAGGGTGGTGTGGTTATAGTATTGGTTTCCTAATGACCTACATCTCTTATACATCTCAAAACCAGCTTTGCAGGAAGCCGGAACAAGAGAAAATAAAAAAAACAATCATACAGCATCTGGTATTCCCAGTTGGTCTCCTATCCAAGCACTAATCAGGCCCGGCCCTGCTTAGCTTTCAAGATCAGACGAGATTAGGCTTATTCAGGGTGGTGTGTCTGTAGGTATTGGCTTCCTAATGACCTACATCTCTTATACATCTCAAAACCAGCATTGAAGGAAGCCGGAACAAGAGAAAATAAAAAAAAATGGCCTACAGCACCTGGTATTCCCAGGTGGTCTCCCATCCAAGTACTAACCAGGCCCGGTCCTGCTTAGCTTCCAAGATCAGATGAGATTGGGCTTGTTCAGGGTGGTGTGGCTGTAGGTATTGTTTTTCTAATGACCTACATCTCTTATACATCTCAAAACCAGCATTGAAGGAAGTCGGAACAAGAGAAAATAAAAAAGAAAGGCCTACAGCATATGGTATTCCCAGGTGGTCTCCCATCAAAGTACTAACCAGGCCCAGCCCTGCTTAGCTTCCAAGATCAGACGAGATTGGGCTTGTTCAGGGTGGTGTGGCTGTAGGTATTGGTTTCCTAATGACCTACATCTCTTATACATCTCAAAACCAGCATTGAAGGAAGTCGGAACAAGAGAAAATAAAAAAAAAATGGCTACAGCACCTGGTATTCCCAGGTGGTCTCCCATCCAAGTACTAACCAGGCCCGGTCCTGCTTAGCTTCCAAGATCAAATGAGATTGGGCTTGTTCAGGGTGGTGTGGCTGTAGGTATTGGTTTTCTAAAGACCTACATGTCTTATACATCTCAAAACCAGCTTCGAAGGAAGCCGGAACAAGAGAAAATAAAAAAAAACTGCCTACAGCACCTGGTATTCCCAGGTGGTCTCCCATCCAAGTACTAACCAGGCCCGGCCCTTCTTAGCTTCCAAGATCAGATGAGATTGGGCTTGTTCAGGGTGGTGTGGCTGTAGGTACTGGTTTCCTAAAGACCTACATCTCTTATACATCTCAAAACCAGCTTCGAAGGAAGCCGGAACAAGAGAAAATAAAAAAAAAATTGCCTAAAGCACCTGGTATTCCCAGGTGGTCTCCCATCCAACTACTAACCAGGCCTGGCCCTGCTTAGCTTTGAAGATCAAACGAGATTGGGCTTGTTCAGGGTGGTGTGGCTGTAGATATTAATTTCCTAATTACCTACATCTCTTATACATGTCAAAACCAGCATTGAAGGAAGTCGGAACAAGAGAAAATAAAAAAAAATTGCCTACAGCACCTGGTATTCCCAGGTGGTCTCCCATTCTAGGACTAACCAGGCCCAGCCCTGCTTAGCTTCCAAGATCAGACGAGATTGGGCTTGTTCAGGGTGGTGTGGCTGTAGATATTAATTTCCTAATTACCTACATCTCTTATACATCTCAAAACCAGCATTGAAGGAAGTCGGAACAAGAGAAAATAAAAAAGAAAGGCCTACAGCACCTGGTATTCCCAGGTGGTCTCCCATCCGAGTACTAACCAGGCCCGGCCCTGCTAAGCTTCCAAGATCAGATGAGATTGGGCTTGTTCAGGGGGGTGTGGCTATAGCATTGGCTTCCTAAAGACCTACATCTCTTATACATCTCAAATCCAGCTTCGAAGGAAGCCGGAACAAGAGAAAATAAAAAAATAAGGCCTACAGCACCTGGTATTCCCAGGTGGTCTCCCATCCAAGTACTAACCAGGCCCAGCCCTGCTTAGCTTCCAAGATCAGACGAGATTGGGCTTGTTCAGGGTGGTGTGGCTGTATGTATTGGCTTCCTAATGACCTACATCTCTTATACATCTCAAAACCAGCATTGAAGGAAGCCGGAACAAGAGAAAATAAAAAAAAATGGCCTACAGCACCTGGTATTCCCAGGTGGTCTCCCATCCAAGTACTAACCAGGCCCGGTCCTGCTTAGCTTCCAAGATCAAATGAGATTGGGCTTGTTCAGGGTGGTGTGGCTGTAGGTATTGGTTTTCTAAAGACCTACATGTCTTATACATCTCAAAACCAGCTTCGAAGGAAGCCGGAACAAGAGAAAATAAAAAAAAACTGCCTACAGCACCTGGTATTCCGAGGTGGTCTCCCATCCAAGTACTAACCAGGCCGGGCCCAGCTTAGCTTCCAAGATCAGACGAGATTGGGCTTGTTCAGGGTGGTGTGGCTGTAGGTATTGGTTTCCTAATGACCTACATCTCTTATACATCTCAAATCCAGCTTCGAAGGAAGCCGGAACAAGAGAAAATAAAAAAAAAAGGCCTACAGCACCTGGTATTCCCAGATGGTCTCCCATCCAAGTACTAACCAGGCCTGGCACAGCTTAGCTTCCAAGATCAGACGAGATTGGGCTTGTTCAGGGTGGTGTGGCTGTATGTATTGTTTTCCTAATGACCTACATCTCTTATACATCTCAAAACCAGCATTGAAGGAAGCCGGAACAAGAGAAAATAAAAAAAAAAGGCCTACAGCACCTGGTATTCATAGGTGGTCCCCCATACAAGTACTAACCAGGCCCGACCCTACTTAGCATCCAAGATCAGATGAGATTGGGCTTGTTCAGGGTGGTGTGGTTATAGTATTGGTTTCCTAATGACCTACATCTCTTATACATCTCAAAACCAGCTTTGCAGGAAGCCGGAACAAGAGAAAATAAAAAAAACAATCATACAGCATCTGGTATTCCCAGTTGGTCTTCTATCCAAGTACTAATCAGGCCCGGCCCTGCTTAGCTTTCAAGATCAGACGAGATTAGGCTTATTCAGGGTGGTGTGTCTGTAGGTATTGGCTTCCTAATGACCTACATCTCTTATACATCTCAAAACCAGCATTGAAGGAAGCCGGAACAAGAGAAAATAAAAAAAAATGGCCTACAGCACCTGGAATTCCCAGGTGGTCTCC
>JAVHZZ010000001.1:436051345-436058845 GCA_036250195.1 Mixophyes australis
GTGGTGTGACTGTAGGTATTGTTTTTCTAATGACCTACATCTCTTATACATCTCAAAACCAGCATTGAAGGAAGTCGGAACAAGAGAAAATAAAAAAGAAAGGCCTACAGCATCTGGTATTCCCAGGTGGTCTCCCATCAAAGTACTAACCAGGCCCAGCCCGTCTTAGCTTCCAAGATCAGATGAGATTGGGCTTGTTCAGGGTGGTGTGGCTGTAGGTATTGGTTTCTTACTGACCTACATCTCTTATACATCTTAAAACCAGCATTGTAGGAAGCCGGAACAAGAGAAAATAAAAAAAAAGGCCTACAGCATCTGGTATTCCCAGGTGGTCTCCCATCCGAGTACTAACCAGGCCCGGTCCTGCTTAGCTTCCAAGATCAGATGAGATTGGGCTTGTTCAGGGTGGTGTGGCTGTAGGTATTGGTTTTCTAATGACCTACATGTCTTATACATCTCAAAACCAGCTTCGAAGGAAGGCGGAACAAGAGAAAATAAAAAAAACTGCCTACAGCACCTGGTATTCCCAGGTGGTCTACCATCCAAGTACTAACCAGGCCCGGCCCTGCTTAGCTCCCAAGATCAGATGAGATTGGGCTTGTTCAGGGTGGTGTGACTGTAGGTATTGTTTTTCTAATGACCTACATCTCTTATACATCTCAAAACCAGCATTGAAGGAAGACGGAACAAGAGAAAATAAAAAAAAAAGGCCTACAGCACCTGGTATTCCCAGGTGGTCTCCCATCCAAGTATTAACCAGGCCCAGCCCTTCTTAGCTTCCAAGATCAGATGAGATTGGGCTTGTTCAGGGTGGTGTGGCTGTAGGTATGGTTTCCTAATGACCTACATCTCTTATACATCTGAAAACCAGCATTGAAGGAAGCCGGAACAAGAGAAAATAAAATAAAAGGCCTACAGCACCTGGTATTCCCAGGTGGTCTCCCATCCGAGTACTAACCAGGCCCGGCCCTGCTTACCTTCCAAGATCAGATGAGATTGGGCTTGTTCAGGGGGGTGTGGCTATAGAATTGGTTTCCTAAAGACCTACATCTCTTATACATCTAAAATCCAGCTTCGAAGAAAGCCGGAACAAGAGAAAATAAAAAAATAAGGCCTACAGCACCTGGTATTCCCAGGTGGTCTCCCATCCAAGTACTAACCAGGCCCGGCCCTGCTTAGCTTCCAAGATCAGACGAGATTGGGCTTGTTCAGGGTGGTGTGGCTGTAGGTATGGTTTCCTAATGACCTACATCTCTTATACATCTGAAAAACAGCTTCGAAGGAAGCCGGAACAAGAGAAAATAGAAAAAAACTGCCTACAGCACCTGGTATTCCCAGGTGGTCTCCCATCCAAGTACTAACCAGGCCAGGCCCTGCTTAGGTTCCAAGATCAGACGAGATTGGGCTTGTTCAGGGTTGTGTGGCTGTAGGTATTGGTTTCCTAATGACCTACATCTCTTATACATCTCAAAACCAGCATTGAAGGAAGTCGGAACAAGAGAAAATAAAAAAAAATTGCCTACAGCACCTGGTATTCCCAGGTGGTCTCCCATCCAAGTACTAAAAAGGCCCGTCCCTTCTTAGCTTCCAAGATCAGATGAGATTGGGCTTGTTCAGGGTGGTGTGGCTGTAGGTATTGGTTTCCTAAAGACCTACATCTCTTATACATCTCAAAACCAGCATTGAAGGAAGTCGGAACAAAAGAAAATAAAAAAAAATTGCCTACAGCACCTGGTACTCCCAGGTGGTCTCCCATCCAAGTACTAACCAGGCCCAGGCCTGCTTAGCTTCCAAGATCAGACGAGATTGGGCTTGTTCAGGGTGGTGTGGCTGTAGGTATTGTTTTTCTAATGACCTACATCTCTTATACATCTCAAAACCAGCATTGAAGGAAGTCAGAACAAGAGAAAATAAAAAAGAAAGGCCTACAGCATCTGGTATTCCCAGGTGGTCTCCCATCAAAGTACTAACCAGGCCCAGCACTTCTTAGCTTCCAAGATCAGATGAGATTGGGCTTGTTCAGGGTGGTGTGGCTGTAGGTATTGGTTTCTTACTGACCTACATCTCTTATACATCTTAAAACCAGCATTGTAGGAAGCCGGAACAAGAGAAAATAAAAAAAAAGGCCTACAGCACCTGGTATTCCCAGGTGGTGTCCCATCCGAGTACTAACCAGGCCCGGCCCTGCTTCGCTTCCAAGATCAGATGAGATTGGGCTTGTTCAGGGGGGTGTGGCTATAGCATTGGTTTCCTAAAGACCTACATCTCTTATACATCTCAAATCCAGCTTCGAAGGAAGCCGGAACAAGATAAAATAAAAAAATAAGGCCTACAGCACCTGGTATTCCCAGGTGGTCTCCCATCCAAGTACTAACCAGGTACGGCCCTGCTTAGCTTCCAAGATCAGATGAGATTGGGCTTGTTCAGGGTGGTGTGACTGTAGGTATTGATTTTCTAATGACCTACATCTCTTATACATCTCAAAACCAGCATTGAAGGAAGACGGAACAAGAGAAAATAAAAAAAAAAGGCCTACAGCACCTGGTATTCCCAGGTGGTCTCCCATCCAAGTATTAACCAGGCCCAGCCCTTCTTAGCTTCCAAGATCAGATGAGATTGGGCTTGTTCAGGGTGGTGTGGCTGTAGGTATGGTTTCCTAATGACCTACATCTCTTATACATCTGAAAACCAGCATTGAAGGAAGCCGGAACAAGAGAAAATAAAATAAAAGGCCTACAGCACCTGGTATTCCCAGGTGGTCTCCCATCCGAGTACTAACCAGGCCCGGCCCTGCTTACCTTCCAAGATCAGATGAGATTGGGCTTGTTCAGGGGGGTGTGGCTATAGAATTGGTTTCCTAAAGACCTACATCTCTTATACATCTAAAATCCAGCTTCGAAGAAAGCCGGAACAAGAGAAAATAAAAAAATAAGGCCTACAGCACCTGGTATTCCCAGGTGGTCTCCCATCCAAGTACTAACCAGGCCCGGCCCTGCTTAGCTTCCAAGATCAGACGAGATTGGGCTTGTTCAGGGTGGTGTGGCTGTAGGTATGGTTTCCTAATGACCTACATCTCTTATACATCTGAAAAACAGCTTCGAAGGAAGCCGGAACAAGAGAAAATAGAAAAAAACTGCCTACAGCACCTGGTATTCCCAGGTGGTCTCCCATCCAAGTACTAACCAGGCCAGGCCCTGCTTAGGTTCCAAGATCAGACGAGATTGGGCTTGTTCAGGGTTGTGTGGCTGTAGGTATTGGTTTCCTAATGACCTACATCTCTTATACATCTCAAAACCAGCATTGAAGGAAGTCGGAACAAGAGAAAATAAAAAAAAATTGCCTACAGCACCTGGTATTCCCAGGTGGTCTCCCATCCAAGTACTAAAAAGGCCCGTCCCTTCTTAGCTTCCAAGATCAGATGAGATTGGGCTTGTTCAGGGTGGTGTGGCTGTAGGTATTGGTTTCCTAAAGACCTACATCTCTTATACATCTCAAAACCAGCTTCGAAGGAAGCCGGATCAAGAGAAAATAAAAAAAAAAATGCCTAAAGCACCAGGTATTCCCAGGTGGTCTCCCATCCAACTACTAACCAGGCCTGGCCCTGCTTAGCTTTGAAGATCAGACGAGATTGGGCTTGTTCAGGGTGGTGTGGCTGTAGATATTGATTTCCTAATGACCTACATCTCTTATACATCTCAAAACCAGCATTGAAGGAAGTCGGAACAAGAGAAAATAAAAAAAAATTGCCTACAGCACCTGGTACTCCCAGGTGGTCTCCCATCCAAGTACTAACCAGGCCCAGGCCTGCTTAGCTTCCAAGATCAGACGAGATTGGGCTTGTTCAGGGTGGTGTGGCTGTAGGTATTGTTTTTCTAATGACCTACATCTCTTATACATCTCAAAACCAGCATTGAAGGAAGTCGGAACAAGAGAAAATAAAAAAGAAAGGCCTACAGCATCTGGTATTCCCAGGTGGTCTCCCATCAAAGTACTAACCAGGCCCAGCACTTCTTAGCTTCCAAGATCAGATGAGATTGGGCTTGTTCAGGGTGGTGTGGCTGTAGGTATTGGTTTCTTACTGACCTACATCTCTTATACATCTTAAAACCAGCATTGTAGGAAGCCGGAACAAGAGAAAATAAAAAAAAAGGCCTACAGCACCTGGTATTCCCAGGTGGTCTCCCATCCGAGTACTAACCAGGCCCGGCCCTGCTTCGCTTCCAAGATCAGATGAGATTGGGCTTGTTCAGGGGGGTGTGGCTATAGCATTGGTTTCCTAAAGACCTACATCTCTTATACATCTCAAATCCAGCTTCGAAGGAAGCCGGAACAAGATAAAATAAAAAAATAAGGCCTACAGCACCTGGTATTCCCAGGTGGTCTCCCATCCAAGTACTAACCAGGTACGGCCCTGCTTAGCTTCCAAGATCAGACGAGATTGGGCTTGTTCAGGGTGGTGTGGCTGTATGTATTGGTTTCCTAATGACCTACATCTCTTATACATCTCAAAACCAGCATTGAAGGAAGCCGGAACAAGAGAAAATAAAAAAAAATTGCCTACAGCACCTGGTATTCCCAGGTGGTCTCCCATCCAAGTACTAACCAGGCCCGGTCCTGCTTAGCTTCCAAGATCAAATGAGATTGGGCTTGTTCAGGGTGGTGTGGCTGTAGGTATTGGTTTTCTAATGACCTACATGTCTTATACATCTCAAAACCAGCATTGTAGGAAGCCGGAACAAGAGAAAATAAAAAAAAACTGCCTACAGCACCTGGTATTCCCAGGTGGTCTCCCATCCAAGTACTAACCAGGCCGGGCCCTGCTTAGCTTCCAAGATCAGATGAGATTGGGCTTGTTCAGGGTGGTGTGGCTGTAGGTATGGTTTCCTAATGACCTACATCTCTTATACATCTGAAAAACAGCTTCGAAGGAAGCCGGAACAAGAGAAAATAGAAAAAAACTGCCTACAGCACCTGGTATTCCCAGGTGGTCTCCCATCCAAGTACTAACCAGGCCAGGCCCTGCTTAGGTTCCAAGATCAGACGAGATTGGGCTTGTTCAGGGTTGTGTGGCTGTAGGTATTGGTTTCCTAATGACCTACATCTCTTATACATCTCAAAACCAGCATTGAAGGAAGTCGGAACAAGAGAAAATAAAAAAAAATTGCCTACAGCACCTGGTATTCCCAGGTGGTCTCCCATCCAAGTGCTAAAAAGGCCCGTCCCTTCTTAGCTTCCAAGATCAGATGAGATTGGGCTTGTTCAGGGTGGTGTGGCTGTAGGTATTGGTTTCCTAAAGACCTACATCTCTTATACATCTCAAAACCAGCTTCGAAGGAAGCCGGATCAAGAGAAAATAAAAAAAAAAATGCCTAAAGCACCAGGTATTCCCAGGTGGTCTCCCATCCAACTACTAACCAGGCCTGGCCCTGCTTAGCTTTGAAGATCAGACGAGATTGGGCTTGTTCAGGGTGGTGTGGCTGTAGATATTGATTTCCTAATGACCTACATCTCTTATACATCTCAAAACCAGCATTGAAGGAAGTCGGAACAAGAGAAAATAAAAAAAAATTGCCTACAGCACCTGGTACTCCCAGGTGGTCTCCCATCCAAGTACTAACCAGGCCCAGGCCTGCTTAGCTTCCAAGATCAGACGAGATTGGGCTTGTTCAGGGTGGTGTGGCTGTAGGTATTGTTTTTCTAATGACCTACATCTCTTATACATCTCAAAACCAGCATTGAAGGAAGTCGGAACAAGAGAAAATAAAAAAGAAAGGCCTACAGCATCTGGTATTCCCAGGTGGTCTCCCATCAAAGTACTAACCAGGCCCAGCACTTCTTAGCTTCCAAGATCAGATGAGATTGGGCTTGTTCAGGGTGGTGTGGCTGTAGGTATTGGTTTCTTACTGACCTACATCTCTTATACATCTTAAAACCAGCATTGTAGGAAGCCGGAACAAGAGAAAATAAAAAAAAAGGCCTACAGCACCTGGTATTCCCAGGTGGTCTCCCATCCGAGTACTAACCAGGCCCGGCCCTGCTTCGCTTCCAAGATCAGATGAGATTGGGCTTGTTCAGGGGGGTGTGGCTATAGCATTGGTTTCCTAAAGACCTACATCTCTTATACATCTCAAATCCAGCTTCGAAGGAAGCCGGAACAAGATAAAATAAAAAAATAAGGCCTACAGCACCTGGTATTCCCAGGTGGTCTCCCATCCAAGTACTAACCAGGTACGGCCCTGCTTAGCTTCCAAGATCAGACGAGATTGGGCTTGTTCAGGGTGGTGTGGCTGTATGTATTGGTTTCCTAATGACCTACATCTCTTATACATCTCAAAACCAGCATTGAAGGAAGCCGGAACAAGAGAAAATAAAAAAAAATTGCCTACAGCACCTGGTATTCCCAGGTGGTCTCCCATCCAAGTACTAACCAGGCCCGGTCCTGCTTAGCTTCCAAGATCAAATGAGATTGGGCTTGTTCAGGGTGGTGTGGCTGTAGGTATTGGTTTTCTAATGACCTACATGTCTTATACATCTCAAAACCAGCATTGTAGGAAGCCGGAACAAGAGAAAATAAAAAAAAACTGCCTACAGCACCTGGTATTCCCAGGTGGTCTCCCATCCAAGTACTAACCAGGCCGGGCCCTGCTTAGCTTCCAAGATCAGATGAGATTGGGCTTGTTCAGGGTGGTGTGGCTGTAGGAATTGGTTTCCTAATGACCTACATCTCTTATACATCTCAAATCCAGCTTCGAAGGAAGCCGGAACAAGAGAAAATAAAAAAAAAGGCCTACAGCACCTGGTATTCCCAGATGGTCTCCCATCCAAGTACTAACCAGGCCTGGCCCTGCTTAGCTTCCAAGATCAGACGAGATTGGGCTTGTTCAGGGTGGTGTGGCTGTATGTATTGTTTTCCTAATGACCTACATCTCTTATACATCTCAAAACCAGCATTGAAGGAAGCCGGAACAAGAGAAAATAAAAAAAAAAGGCCTACAGCACCTGGTATTCATAGGTGGTCTCCCATCCAAGTACTAACCAGGCCCGACCCTACTTAGCATCCAAGATCAGATGAGATTGGGCTTGTTCAGGGTGGTGTGGTAATAGTATTGGTTTCCTAATGACCTACATCTCTTATACATCTCAAAACCAGCTTTGCAGGAAGCCGGAACAAGAGAAAATAAAAAAAACAATCATACAGCATCTGGTATTCCCAGTTGGTCTCCTATCCAAGTACTAACCAGGCCCGGCCCTGCTTAGCTTTCAAGATCAGACGAGATTAGGCTTATTCAGGGTGGTGTGTCTGTAGATATTGGCTTCCTAATGACCTACATCTCTTATACATCTCAAAACCAGCATTGAAAGAAGTCGGAACAAGAGAAAATAAAAAAAAATTGCCTACAGCACCTGGTATTCCCAGGTGGTCTCCCATCCAAGTACTAACCAGGCCCAGCCCTGCTTAGCTTCCAAGATCAGACGATATTGGGCTTGTTCAGGGTGGTG
>JAVHZZ010000001.1:436068845-436128845 GCA_036250195.1 Mixophyes australis
TAAAAAAAAATGGCCTACAGCACCTGGTATTCCCAGGTGGTCTCCCATCCAAGTACTAACCAGGCCCGGTCCTGCTTAGTTTCCAAGATCAAATGAGATTGGGCTTGTTCAGGGTGGTGTGGCTGTAGGTATTGGTTTTCTAAAGACCTACATGTCTTATACATCTCAAAACCAGCTTCGAAGGAAGCCGGAACAAGAGAAAATAAAAAAAATCTGCCTACAGCACCTGGTATTCCCAGGTGGTCTCCCATCCAAGTACTAACCAGGCCGGGCCCTGCTTAGCTTCCAAGATCAGACGAGATTGGGCTTGTTCAGGGTGGTGTGGCTGTAGGTATTGGTTTCCTAATGACCTACATCTCTTATACATCTCAAAACCAGCATTGAAGGAAGTCGGAACAAGAGAAAATAAAAAAAAATGGCCTACAGCACCTGGTATTCCCAGGTTGTCTCCCATCCAAGTACTAACCAGGCCCGGTTCTGCTTAGCTTCCAAGATCAGATGAGATTGGGCTTGTTCAGGGTGGTGTGGCTGTAGGTATTGGTTTCTTAAAGACCTGCATCTCTTATACATCTCAAAACCAGCTTCGAAGGAAGCCGGAACAAGAGAAAATAAAAAAAAAATTGCCTAAAGCACCTAGCATTCCCAGGTGGTCTCCCATCCAACTACTAACCAAGCCTGGCCCTGCTTAGCTTTGAAGTTCAGACGAGATTGGGCTTGTTCAGGGTGGTGTGGCTGTAGATATTGATTTCCTAATGACCTACATCTCTTATACATCTCAAAACCAGCATTGAAGGAAGTCGGAACAAGAGAAAATAAAATAAAATTGCCTACAGCACCTGGTATTCCCAGGTGGTCTCCCATCCAAGTACTAACCAGGCCAAGCCCTGCTTAGCTTCCAAGATCAGATGAGATTGGGCTTGTTCAGGGTGGTATGGCTGTAGGTATTGTTTTTCTAATGACCTACATCTCTTATACATCTCAAAACCAGCATTGAAGGAAGTCGGAACAAGAGAAAATAAAAAAAAATGGCCTACAGCACCTGGTATTCCCAGGTGGTCTCCCATCCAAGTAGTAACCAGGCCCGGTCCTGCTTAGTTTCCAAGATCAAATGAGATTGGGCTTGTTCAGGGTGGTGTGGCTGTAGGTATTGGTTTTCTAAAGACCTACATGTCTTATACATCTCAAAACCAGCTTCGAAGGAAGCCGGAACAAGAGAAAATAAAAAAAAACTGCCTACAGCACCTGGTATTCCCAGGTGGTCTCCCATCCAAGTACTAACCAGGCCGGGCCCTGCTTAGCGTCCAAAAACAGACGAGATTGGGCTTGTTCAGGGTGGTGTGGCTGTAGGTATTGGTTTCCTAATGACCTACATCTCTTATACATCTTAAAACCAGCTTCGAAGGAAGCCGGAACAAGAGAAAATAAAAAAAAAATTGCCTAAAGCACCTGGTATTCCCAGGTGGTCTCCCATCAAAGTACTAACCAGGCCCAGCCCTTCTTAGCTTCCAAGATCAGATAAGATTGGGCTTGTTCAGGGTGGTGTGGCTGTAGGTATTGGTTTCTTACTGGCCTACATCTCTTATACATCTTAAAACCAGCATTGAAGGAAGTCGGTACAAGAGAAAATAAAAAAGAATTGCCTACAGCACCTGGTATTCCCAGATGGTCTCCCATCCAAGTACTAACCAGGCCTGGCCCTGCTTAGCTTTGAAGATCAGACGAGATTGGGCTTGTTCAGGGTGGTGTGGCTGTAGATATTGATTTCCTAATGACCTAAATCTCTTATACATCTCAAAACCAGCATTGAAGGAAGTCGGAACAAGAGAAAATAAAAAAAAATTGCCTACAGCACCTGGTACTCCCAGGTGGTCTCCCATCCAAGTACTAACCAGGCCCAGCCCTGCTTAGCTTCCAAGATCAGACGAGAATGGGCTTGTTCAGGGTGGTGTGGCTGTAGGTATTGTTTTTCTAATGACCTACATCTCTTATACATCTCAAAACCAGCATTGAAGGAAGTCGGAACAAGAGAAAATAAAAAAGAAAGGCCTACAGCATCTGGTATTCCCAGGTGGTCTCCCATCAAAGTACTAACCAGGCCCAGCCCTTCTTAGCTTCCAAGATCAGAAGAGATTGGGCTTGTTCAGGGTGGTGTGGCTGTAGGTATTGGTGTCTTACTGACCTACATCTCTTATACATCTTAAAACCAGCATTGTAGGAAGCCGGAACAAGAGAAAATAAAAAAAAAGGCCTACAGCACCTGGTATTCCCAGGTGGTCTCCCATCCGAGTACTAACCAGGCCCGGCCCTGCTTAGCTTCCAAGATCAGATGAGATTGGGCTTGTTCAGGGGGGTGTGGCTATAGCTTTGGTTTCCTAAAGACCTACATCTCTTATACATCTCAAATCCAGCTTCGAAGGAAGCCGGAACAAGAGAAAATAAAAAAATAAGGCCTACAGCACCTGGTATTCCCAGGTGGTCTCCCATCCAAGTACTAATCAGGCCCGGCCCTGCTTAGCTTCCAAGATCAGGCTTGTTCAGGGTGGTGTGGCTGTATGTATTGGTTTCCTAATGATCTACATCTCTTATACATCTCAAAACCAGCATTGAAGGAAGCCGGAACAAGAGAAAATAAAAAAAAATGGCTTACAGCACCTGGTATTCCCAGGTGGTCTCCCATCCAAGTACTAACCAGGCCCGGTCCTGCTTAGCTTCCAAGATCAAATGAGATTGGGCTTGTTCAGGGTGGTGTGGCTGTATGTATTGGTTTTCTAAAGACCTACATGTCTTATACATCTCAAAACCAGCTTCGAAGGAAGCCGGAAAAAGAGAAAATAAAAAAAAACTGCATACAGCACCTGGTATTCCCAGGTGGTCTCCCATCCAAGTACTAACCAGGCCGGGCCCTGCTTAGCTTCCAAGATCAGACGAGATTGGGCTTGTTCAGGGTGGTGTGGCTGTAGGTATTGGTTTCCTAATGACCTACATCTCTTATACATCTCAAATCCAGCTTCGAAGGAAGCCGGAACAAGAGAAAATAAAAAAAAAATGCCTACAGCACCCGGTATTCCCAGATGGTCTCCCATCCAAGTACTAACCAGGCCTGGCCCTGCTTAGCTTCCAAGATCAGACGAGATTGGGCTTGTTCAGGGTGGTGTGGTTATAGTATTGGTTTCCTAATGACCTACATCTCTTATACATCTCAAAACCAGCTTTGCAGGAAGCCGGAACAAGAGAAAATAAAAAAAACAATCATACAGCATCTGGTATTCCCAGTTGGTCTCCTATCCAAGTACTAACCAGGCCTGGCCCTGCTTAGCTTTCAAGATCAGACGAGATTAGGCTTATTCAGGGTGGTGTGTCTGTAGGTGTTGGCTTCCTAATGACCTACATCTCTTATACATCTCAAAACCAGCATTGAAGGAAGCCGGAACAAGAGAAAATAAAAAAAAATGGCCTACAGCACCTGGTATTCCCAGGTGGTTTCCCATCCAAGTACTAACCAGGCCCGGTCCTGCTTAGCTTCCAAGATCAGATGAGATTGGGCTTGTTCAGGGTGGTGTGGCTGTAGGTATTGGTTTTCTAATGACCTACATGTCTTATACATCTCAAAACCAGCATTGAAGGAAGCCGGAACAAGAGAAAATAAAAAAGTATTGCCTACAGCACCTGGTATTCCCAGGTGGTCTCCCATCCAAGTACTAACCAGGCCCGGCCCTGCTTAGCTTCCAAGATCAGATGAGATTGGGCTTGTTCAGGGTGGTGTGACTGTAGGTATTGTTTTTCTAATGACCTACATCTCTTATACATCTCAAAACCAGCATTGAAATAAGACGGAACAAGAGAAAATAAAAAAAAAAAGGCCTACAGCACCTGTTATTCCCAGGTGGTCTCCCATCCAAGTATTAACCAGGCCTGGCCCTGCTTAGCTTCCAAGATCAGATGAGATTGGGCTTGTTCAGGGTGGTGTGGCTGTAGGTATTGGATTCCTAATGACCTACATCTCTTATACATCTCAAAACCAGCATTGAAGGAAGCCGGAACAAGAAAATGGCCTACAGCACCTGGTATTCCCAGGTGGTCTCCCATCCAAGTACTAACCAGGCCCTGTTCTGCTTAGCTTCCAAGATCAAATGAGATTGGGCTTGTTCAGGGTGGTGTGGCTGTAGGTATTGGTTTTTTAAAGACCTACATATCTTATACATCTCAAAACCAGCTTCGAAGGAAGCCGGAACAAGAGAAAATAAAAAAAAAATGGCCTACAGCACCTGGTATTCCCAGGTGGTCTCCCATCCAAGTACTAACCAGTCCCGGTCCTGCTTATCTTCCAAGATCAGATGAGATTGGGCTTGTTCAGGGTGGTGTGGCTGTAGGTATTGGTTTTCTAATGACCTACATGTCTTATACATCTCAAAACCAGCTTCGAAGGAAACCGGAACAAGAGAAAATAAAAAAAACTGCCTACAGCACCTGGTATTCCCAGGTGGTCTCCCATCCAAGTACTAACCAGGCCCGGCCCTGCTTAGCTTCCAAGATCAGATGAGATTGGGCTTGTTCAGGGTGGTGTGACTGTAGGTATTGTTTTTCTAATGACCTACATCTCTTATACATCTCAAAACCAGCATTGAAGGAAGACGGAACAAGAGAAAATAAAAAAAAAAAGGCCTACAGCACCTGGTATTCCCAGGTGGTCTCCCATCCAAGTACTAACCAGTCCCGGTCCTGCTTAGCTTCCAAGATCAGATGAGATTGGGCTTGTTCAGGGTGGTGTGGCTGTAGGTATTGGTTTTCTAATGACCTACATGTCTTATACATCTCAAAACCAGCTTCGAAGGAAACCGGAACAAGAGAAAATAAAAAAAACTGCCTACAGCACCTGGTATTCCCAGGTGGTCTCCCATCCAAGTACTAACCAGGCCCGGCCCTGCTTAGCTTCCAAGATCAGATGAGATTGGGCTTGTTCAGGGTGGTGTGACTGTAGGTATTGTTTTTCTAATGACCTACATCTCTTATACATCTCAAAACCAGCATTGAAGGAAGCCGGAACAAGAAAAAATAAAATAAAAGGCCTACAGCACCTGGTATTCCCAGGTGGTCTCCCATCCAAGTACTAACCAGGCCCGGCCCTGCTTAGCTTCCAAGATCAGATGAGATTGGGCTTGTTCAGGGTGGTGTGGCTGTAGGTATTGGTTTCCTAATGACCTACATCTCTTATACATCTCAAAACCAGCATTGACGGAAGCCGGAACAAGAGAAAATAAAAAAAAATGGCCTACAGCACCTGGTATTCCCAGGTGGTCTCCCACCCAAGTACTAACCAGGCCCGGTCCTGCTTAGCTTCCAAGATCAAATGAGATTGGGCTTGTTCAGGGTGTTGTGGGTGTAGGTATTGGTTTTCTAAAGACCTACATGTCTTATACATCTCAAAACCAGCTTCGAAGGAAGCCGGAACAAGAGAAAATAAAAAAAAACTGCCTACAGCACCTGGTATTCCCAGGTGGTCTCCCATCCAAGTACTAACCAGGCTGGGCCCTGCTTAGCTTCCAAGATCAGATGAGATTGGGCTTGTTCAGGGTGGTGTGGCTGTAGGTATTGGTTTCCTAATGACCTACATCTCTTATACATCTCAAAACCAGCATTGAAGGAAGTCGGAATAAGAGAAAATAAAAAAAAATTGCCTACAGCACCTGGTATTCCCAGGTGGTCTCCCATCCAAGTACTAACCAGGCCTGGCCCTTCTTAGCTTCCAAGATCAGATGAGATTGGGCTTGTTCAGGGTGGTGTGGCTGTAGGTATTGGTTTCCTAAAGACCTACATCTCTTATACATCTCAAAACCAGCTTCGAAGTAAGCCGGAACAAGAGAAAATAAAAATAATATTGCCTAAAGCACCTGGTATTCCCAGGTGGTCTCCCATCCAACTACTAACCAGGCCTGGCCCTGCTTAGCTTTGAAGATCAGACGAGATTGGGCTTGTTCAGGGTGGTGTGGCTGTTAGTATTGGTTTCCTAAAGACCTACATCTCTTATACATCTCAAAACCAGCATTGAAGGAAGTCGGAACAAAAGAAAATAAAAAAAAATTGCCTACAGCACCTGGTATTCCCAGGTGGTCTCCCATCCAAGTACTAACCAGGCCCAGCCCTGCTTAGCTTCCAAGATCAGACGAGATTGGGCTTGTTCAGGGTGGTGTGGCTATAGGTATTGTTTTTCTAATGACCTACATCTCTTATACATCTCAAAACCAGCATTGAAGGAAGCCGGAACAAGAGAAAATAAAAAAAAAGGCCTACAGCACCTGGTATTCATAGGTGGTCTCCCATCCAAGTACTAACCAGGCCTGACCCTACTTAGCATCCAAGATCAGAGGAGATTGGGCTTGTTCAGGGTGGTGTGGTTATAGTATTGGTTTCCTAATGACCTACATCTCTTATACATCTCAAAACCAGCTTTGCAGGAAGCCGGAACAAGAGAAAATAAAAAAAAAGGCCTACAGCACCTGGTATTCCCAGGTGGTCTCCCATCCGAGTACTAACCAGGCCCGGCTTTGCTTAGCTTCCAAGATCAGATGAGATTGGGCTTGTTCAGGGGGGTGTGGCTATAGCATTGGTTTCCTAAAGACCTACATCTCTTATACATCTCAAATCCAGCTTCGAAGGAAGCCGGAACAAGAGAAAATAAAAAAATAAGGCCTACAGCACCTGGTATTCCCAGATGGTCTCCCATCCAAGTACTAACCAGGCCCGGCCCTGCTTAGCTTCCAAGATCAGACAAGATTGGGCTTGTTCAGGGTGGTGTGGCTGTATGTATTGGTTTCCTAATGACCTACATCTCTTATACATCTCAAAACCAGCATTGAAGGAAGCCGGAAGAAGAGAAAATAAAAAAAAATTGCCTACAGCACCTGGTATTCGCAGGTGGTCTCCCATCCAAGTACTAACCAGGCCCGGTCCTGCTTAGCTTCCAAGATCAAATGAGATTGGGCTTGTACAGGGTGGTGTGGCTGTAGGTATTGGTTTTCTAAAGACCTACATGTCTTATACATCTCAAAACCAGCTTCGAAGGAAGCCGGAACAAGAGAAAATACAAAAAAAATGCCTACAGCACCTGGTATTCCCAGGTGGTCTCCCATCCAAGTACTAACCAGGCCGGGCCCTGCTTAGCTTCCAAGATCAGACGAGATTGGGCTTGTTCAGGGTGGTGTGGCTGTAGGTATTGGTTTCTTAATGACCTACATCTCTTATACATCTCAAATCCAGCTTCGAAGGAAGCCGGAACAAGAGAAAATAAAAAAAAAAATGGCCTACAGCACCTGGTATTCCCAGATGGTCTCCCATCCAAGTACTAACCAGGCCTGGCCCTGCTTAGTTTCCAAGATCAGACGAGATTGGGCTTGTTCAGGGTGGTGTGGCAGTATGTATTGTTTTCCTAATGACCTACATCTCTTATACATCTCAAAACCAGCATTAAAGGAAGCCGGAACAAGAGAAAATAAAAAAAAAAGGCCTACAGCACCTGGTATTCATAGGTGGTCTCCCATCCAAGTACTTACCAGGCCCGACCCTACTTAGCATCCAAGATCAGATGAGATTGGGCTTGTTCAGGGTGGTGTGGTTATAGTATTGGTTTCTTAATGACCTACATCTCTTATACATCTCAAAACCAGCTTTGCAGGAAGCCGGAACAAGAGAAAATAAAAAAAACAATCATGCAGCATCTGGTATTCCCAGTTGGTCTCCTATCCAAGTACTAACCAGGCCCAGCCCTGCTTAGCTTTCAAGATCAGACGAGATTAGGCTTATTCAGGGTGGTGTGTCTGTAGGTATTGGCTTCCTAATGACCTACATCTCTTATACATCTCAAAACCAGCATTGAAGGAAGCCGGAACAAGAGAAAATAAAAAAAAATGGCCTACAGCACCTGGTATTCCCAGGTGGTCTCCCATCCAAGTACTAACCAGGCCCGGTCCTGCTTAGCTTCTAAGATCAGATGAGATTGGGCTTGTTCAGGGTGGTGTGGCTGTAGGTATTGGTTTTCTAATGACCTACATGTCTTATACATCTCAAAACCAGCTTCGAAGGAAGCCGGAACAAGAGAAAATAAAAAAAACTGCCTACAGCACCTGGTATTCCCAGGTGGTCTACCATCCAAGTACTAACCAGGCCCGGCCCTGCTTAGCTTCCAAGATCAGATGAGATTGGGCTTGTTCAGGGTGGTGTGGCTGTAGGTGTTGGTTTCCTCATGACCTACATCTCTTATACATCTCAAAACCAGCATTGAAGGAAGTCGGAACAAGAGAAAATAAAAAAGAATTGCCTACAGCACCTGGTATTCCCAGGTGGTCTCCCATCCAAGTACTAACCAGGCCCAGCCCTGCTTAGCTTCCAAGATCAGATGAGATTGGGCTTGTTCAGGGTGGTGTGACTGTAGGTATTGTTTTTCTAATGACCTACATCTCTTATACATCTCAAAACCAGCATTTAAGGAAGACGGAACAAGAGAAAAAAAAAAAAAAAAGACCTACAGCACCTGGTATTCCCAGGTGGTCTCCCATCCAAGTATTAACCAGGCCCAGCCCTTCTTAGCTTCCAAGATCAGATGAGATTGGGCTTGTTCAGGGTGATGTGGCTGTAGGTATTGGTTTTCTAATGACCTACATCTCTTATACATCTCAAAACCAGCATTGAAGGAAGCCGGAACAAGAGAAAATAAAAAAAAATGGCCTACAGCACCTGGTATTCCCAGGTGGTCTCCCATCCAAGTACTAACCAGGCCCGGTCCTGCTTAGCTTCCAAGATCAAATGAGATTGGGCTTGTTCAGGGTGGTGTGGCTGTAGGTATTGGTTTTCTAAAGACCTACATGTCTTATACATCTCAAAACCAGCTTCGAAGGAAGCCGGAACAAGAGAAAATAAAAAAAAACTGCCTACAGCACCTGGTATTCCCAGGTGGTCTCCCATCCAAGTACTAACCAGGCCCGGCCCTTCTTAGCTTCCAAGATCAGACGAGATTGGGCTTGTTCAGGGTGGTGTGGCTGTATGTATTAGTTTCCTAATGACCTACATCTCTTATACATCTCAAAACCAGCTACGAAAGGAAGCCGGAACAAGAGAAAATAAAAAAAAACTGCCTACAGCACCTGGTATTCCCAGGTGGTCTCCCATCAAAGTACTAACCAGGCCCAGCCCTTCTTAGCTTCCAAGATCAGATGAGATTGGACTTGTTCAGGGTGGTGTGGCTGTAGGTATTGGTTTCTTACTGACCTACATCTCTTATACATCTTAAAACCAGCATTGAAGGAAGCCGGAACAAGAGAAAATAAAAAAAAAAGGCCTGCAGCACCTGGTATTCATAGGTGGTCTCCCATCCAAGTACTAACCAGGCCCGACCCTACTTAGCATCCAAGATCAGATGAGATTGGGCTGGTTCAGGGTGGTGTGGTTATAGTATTGGTTTCCTAATGACCTACATCTCTTATACATCTCAAAACCAGCTTTGCAGGAAGCCGGAACAAGAGAAAATAAAAAAAACAATCATACAGCATCTGGTATTCCCAGTTGGTCTCCTATCCAAGTACTAACCAGGCCCGTCCCTGCTTAGCTTTCAATATCAGACGAGATTAGGCTTATTCAGGGTGGTGTGTCTGTAGGTATTGGCTTCTTAATGACCTACATCTCTTATACATCTCAAAACCAGCATTGAAGGAAGCCGGAACAAGAGAAAATAAAAAAAAATGGCCTACAGCACCTGGTATTTCCAGGTGGTCTCCCATCCAAGTACTAACCAGGCCCGGTCCTGCTTAGCTTCCAAGATCAGATGAGATTGGGCTTGTTTAGGGTGGTGTGGCTGTAGGTATTAGTTTTCTAATGACCTACATGTCTTATACATCTCAAAACCAGCTTCGAAGGAAGCCGGAACAAGAGAAAATAAAAAAAACTGCCTGCAGCACCTGGTATTCCCAGGTGGTCTTCCATCCAAGTACTAACCAGGCCCGGCCCTGCTTAGCTTCCAAGATCAGATGAGATTGGGCTTTTTCAGGGTGGTGTGGCTGTAGGTGTTGGTTTCCTCATGACCTACATCTCTTATACATCTCAAAACCAGCATTGAAGGAAGTCGGAACAAGAGAAAATAAAAAAGAATTGCCTACAGCACCTGGTATTCCCAGGTGGTCTCCCATCCAAATACTAACCAGGCCCAGCCCTGCTTAGCTTCCAAGATCAGATGAGATTGGGCTTGTTCAGGGTGGTGTGACTGTAGTTATTGTCTTTCTAATGACCTACATCTCTTATACATCTCAAAACCAGCATTGAAGGAAGACGGAACAAGAGAAAATAAAAAAAAAAAGGCCTACAGCACCTGGTATTTCCAGGTGGTCTCCCATCCAAGTATTAAACAGGCCCAGCCCTTCTTAGCTTCCAAGATCAGATGAGATTGGGCTTGTTCAGGATGGTGTGGCTGTAGGTATCGGTTTCCTAATGACCTACATCTCTTATACATCTCAAAACCAGCATTGAAGGAAGCCGGAAAAAGAGAAAATAAAAAAAAATGGCCTACAGCACCTGGTATTCCCAGGTGGTCTCCCATCCAAGTACTAACCAGGCCCGGTCCTGCTTAGCTTCCAAGATCAAATGAGATTGGGCTTGTTCAGGGTGGTGTGGCTGTAGGTATTGGTTTTCTAAAGACCTACATGTCTTATACATCTGAAAACCAGCTTCGAAGGAAGCCGGAACAAGAGAAAATAAAAAAAAACTGCCTACAGCACCTGGTATTCCCAGGTAGTCTCCCATCCAAGTACTAACCAGGCTGGGCCCTGCTTAGCTTCCAAGATCAGATGAGATTGGGCTTGTTCAGGGTGGTGTGGCTGTAGTTATTGGTTTCCTAATGACCTACATCTCTTATACATCTCAAAACCAGCATTGAAGGAAGTTGGAACAAGAGAAAATAAAAAAAAATTGCCTACAGCACCTGGTATTCCCAGGTGGTCTCCCATCTAAGTACTAACCAGGCCTGGCCCTGCTTAGCTTCCAAGATCAGACGAGATTGGGCTTGTTCAGGGGGGTGTGGCTGTAGGTATGGTTTCCTACTGACCTACATCTCTTATACATCTGAAAAGCAGCATTGAAGGAAGCCGGAACAAAAAAAAATAAAATAAAAGGCCTACAGCACCTGGTATTCCCAGGTGGTCTCCCATCCAAGTACTAGCCAGGCCCGGCCCTGTTTAGCTTCCAAGATCAGATGAGATTGGGCTTGTTCAGGGGGGTGTGGCTGTAGGTATTGGTTTCCTAATGACCTACATCTCTTATACATCTCAAAACCAGCATTGAAGGAAGCCGGAACAAGAGAAAATAAAAAAAAATGGCCTACAGCACCTGGTATTCCCAGGTGGTCTCCCATCCAAGTACTAACCAGGCCCGGTCCTGCTTAGCTTCCAAGATCAAATGAGATTGGGC
Source organism: Mixophyes australis (assembly GCA_036250195.1). Taxonomy (NCBI): domain Eukaryota; kingdom Metazoa; phylum Chordata; class Amphibia; order Anura; family Limnodynastidae; genus Mixophyes; species Mixophyes australis. The sequence goes on from JAVHZZ010000001.1 coordinate 436,080,291, forward strand.
TTGTTCAGGGTGGTGTGGCTGTAGGTATTGATTTTCTAAAGACCTACATTTCTTATACATCTCAAAACCAGCTTCGAAGGAAGCCGGAACAAGAGAAAATAAAAAAAAACTGCCTACAGCACCTGGTATTCCCAGGTGGTCTCCCATCCAAGTACTAACCAGGCCGGGCCCTGCTTAGCTTTCAAGATCAGATGAGATTGGGCTTGTTCAGGGTGGTGTGGCTGTAGGTATTGGTTTCCTAATGACCTACATCTCTTATACATCTCAAAACCAGCATTGAAGGAAGTCGGAACAAGAGAAAATAAAAAAAAATTGCCTACAGCACCTGGTATTCCCAGGTGGTCTCCCATCCAAGTACTAACCAGGCCCGGCCCTTCTTAGCTTCCAAGATCAGATGAGATTGGGCTTGTTCAGGGTGGTGTGGCTGTAGGTATTGGTTTCCTAAAGACCTACATCTCTTATACATCTCAAAACCAGCTTCGAAGGAAGCCGGAACAAGAGAAAATAAAAAAAAAATTGCCTAAAGCACCTGGTATTCCCAGGTGGTCTCCCATCCAACTACTAACCAGGCCTGGCCCTGCTTAGCTTTGAAGATCAGACGAGATTGGGCTTGTTCAGGGTGGTGTGGCTGTAGATATTGATTTCCTAATGACCTACATCTCTTATACATCTCAAAACCAGCATTGAAGGAAGTCGGAACAAGAGAAAATAAAAAAAAATTGCCTACAGCACCTGGTATTCCCAGGTGGTCTCCCATCCAAGTACTAAATAGGCCCAGCCCTGCTTAGCTTCCAAGATCAGTCGAGATTAGGCTTGTTCAGGGTGGTGTGGCTGTAGGTATTGTTTTTCTAATGACCTACATCTCTTATACATCTCAAAACCAGCATTGAAGGAAGTCAGAACAAGAGAAAATAAAAAAGAAAGGCCTACAGCATCTGGTATTCCCAGGTGGTCTCCCATCAAAGTACTTACCAGGCCCAGCCCTTCTTAGCTTCCAAGATCAGATGAGATTGGGCTTGTTCAGGGTGGTGTGGCTGTAGGTATTAGTTTCTTACTGACCTACATCTCTTATACATCTTAAAACCAGCATTGTAGGAAGCCGGAACAAGAGAAAATAAAAAAAAAGGCCTACAGCACCTCGTATTCCCAGGTGGTCTCCCATCCGAGTACTAACCAGGCCCGGCCCTGCTTAGCTTCCAAGATCAGATGAGATTGGGCTTGTTCAGGGGGGTGTGGCTATAGCGTTGGTTTCCTAAAGACCTACATCTCTTATACATCTCAAATCCAGCTTCGAAGGAAGCCGGAACAAGAGAAAATAAAAAAAAAAGGCCTACAGCACCTGGTATTCCCAGGTGGTCTCCCATCCAAGTACTAACCAGGCCCGGTCCAGCTTAGCTTCCAAGATCAAATGAGATTGGGCTTGTTCAGGGTGGTGTGGCTGTAGGTATTGGTTTTCTAAAGACCTACAGGTCTTATACATCTCAAAACCAGCTTTGAAGGAAGCCGGAACAAGAGAAAATAAAAAAAAACTGCCTACAGCACCTGGTATTCCCAGGTGGTCTCCCATCCAAGTACTAACCAGGCCGGGCCCTGCTTAGCTTCCAAGATCAGACGAGATTGGGCTTGTTCATGGTGGTGTGGCTGTAGGTATTGGTTTCCTAATGACCTACATCTCTTATACATCTCAAATCCAGCTTCGAAGGAAGCCGGAACAAGAGAAAATAAAAAAAAAAGGCCTACAGCACCTGGTATTCCCAGATGGTCTCCCATCCAAGTACTAACCAGGTCTGGCCCTGCTTAGCTTCCAAGATCAGACGAGATTGGGCTTGTTCAGGGTGGTGTGGCTGTATGCATTGTTTTCCTAATGACCTACATCTCTTATACATCTCAAAACCAGCATTGAAGTAAGCCGGAACAAGAGAAAATAAAAAAAAAAAGCCTACAGCACCTGGTATTCATAGGTGGTCTCCCATCCAAGTACTAACCAGGCCCGACCCTACTTAGCATCCAAGATCAGATGAGATTGGGCTTGTTCAGGGTGGTGTGGTTATAGTATTGGTTTCCTAATGACCTACATCTCTTATACATCTCAAAACCAGCTTTGCAGGAAGCCGGAACAAGAGAAAATAAAAAAAACAATCATACAGCATCTGGTATTCCCAGTTGGTCTCCTATGCAAGTACTAACCAGGCCCGGCCCTGTTTAGCTTTCAAGATCAGACGAGATTAGGTTTATTCAGGGTGGTGTGTCTGTAGGTATTGGCTTCCTAATGACCTACATCTCTTATACATCTCAAAACCAGCATTGAAGGAAGCCGGAACAAGAGAAAATAAAAAAAAATGGCCTAAAGCACCCGGTATTCCCAGATGGTCTCCCATCCAAGTACTAACCAGGCCCGGTCCTGCTTAGCTTCCAAGATCAGAGAAGATTGGGCTTGTTCAGGGTGGTGTGGCTGTAGGTATTGGTTTTTTAATGACCTACATGTCTTATACATCTCAAAACCAGCTTCGAAGGAAGCCGGAACAAGAGAAAATTAAAAAAACTGCCTACAGCACCTGGTATTCCCAGGTGGTCTACCATCCAAGTACTAACCAGGCCCGGCCCTGCTTAGCTTCCAAGATCAGATGAGATTGGGCTTGTTCAGGGTGGTGTGACTGTAGGTATTGTTTTTCTAATGACCTACATCTCTTATGCATCTCAAAACCAGCATTGAAGGAAGACGGAACAAGAGTAAATAAAAAAAAAAAGGCCTACAGCACCTGGTATTCCCAGGTGGTCTCCCATCCAAGTATTAACCAGGCCCAGCCCTTCTTAGCTTCCAAGATCAGATGAGATTGGGCTTGTTCAGGGTGGTGTGGCTGTAGGTATTGGTTTCCTAATGACCTACATCTCTTATACATCTCAAAACCAGCATTGAAGGAAGTCGGAACAAGAGAAAATAAAAAAAAATTGCCTACAGCACCTGGTATTCCCAGGTGGTCTCCCATCCAAGTACTAACCAGGCCCGGCCCTTCTTAGCTTCCAAGATCAGATGAGATTGGGCTTGTTCAGGGTGGTGTGGCTGTAGGTATTGGTTTCCTAAAGACCTACATCTCTTATACATCTCAAAACCAGCTTCGAAGGAAGCCGGAACAAGAGAAAATAAAAAAAAAATTGCCTAAACCACCTGGTATTCCCAGGTGGTCTCCCATCCAAGTACTAACCAGGCCTGGCCCTGCTTAGCTTCCAAGATCAGACGAGATTAGGCTTGTTCAGGGTGGTGTGGCTGTAGGTATTGTTTTTCTAATGACCTACATCTCTTATACATCTCAAAACCAGCATTGAAGGAAGTCGGAACAAGAGAAAATAAAAAAGAAAGGCTTACAGCATCTGGTATTCCCAGGTGGTCTCCCATCAAAGTACTTACCAGGCCCAGCCCTTCTTAGCTTCCAAGATCAGATGAGATTGGGCTTGTTCAGGGTGGTGTGGCTGTAGGTATTAGTTTCTTACTGACCTACATCTCTTATACATCTTAAAACCAGCATTGTAGGAAGCCGGAACAAGAGAAAATAAAAAAAAAGGCCTACAGCACCTCGTATTCCCAGGTGGTCTCCCATCCGAGTACTAACCAGGCCCGGCCCTGCTTAGCTTCCAAGATCAGATGAGATTGGGCTTGTTCAGGGGGGTGTGGCTATAGCGTTGGTTTCCTAAAGACCTACATCTCTTATACATCTCAAATCCAGCTTCGAAGGAAGCCGGAACAAGAGAAAATAAAAAAAAAAGGCCTACAGCACCTGGTATTCCCAGGTGGTCTCCCATCCAAGTACTAACCAGGCCCGGTCCAGCTTAGCTTCCAAGATCAAATGAGATTGGGCTTGTTCAGGGTGGTGTGGCTGTAGTTATTGGTTTTCTAAAGACCTACAGGTCTTATACATCTCAAAACCAGCTTTGAAGGAAGCCGGAACAAGAGAAAATAAAAAAAAACTGCCTACAGCACCTGGTATTCCCAGGTGGTCTCCCATCCAAGTACTAACCAGGCCGGGCCCTGCTTAGCTTCCAAGATCAGACGAGATTGGGCTTGTTCATGGTGGTGTGGCTGTAGGTATTGGTTTCCTAATGACCTACATCTCTTATACATCTCAAATCCAGCTTCGAAGGAAGCCGGAACAAGAGAAAATAAAAAAAAAAGGCCTACAGCACCTGGTATTCCCAGATGGTCTCCCATCCAAGTACTAACCAGGTCTGGCCCTGCTTAGCTTCCAAGATCAGACGAGATTGGGCTTGTTCAGGGTGGTGTGGCTGTATGCATTGTTTTACTAATGACCTACATCTCTTATACATCTCAAAACCAGCATTGAAGTAAGCCGGAACAAGAGAAAATAAAAAAAAAAAGCCTACAGCACCTGGTATTCATAGGTGGTCTCCCATCCAAGTACTAACCAGGCCCGACCCTACTTAGCATCCAAGATCAGATGAGATTGGGCTTGTTCAGGGTGGTGTGGTTATAGTATTGGTTTCCTAATGACCTACATCTCTTATACATCTCAAAACCAGCTTTGCAGGAAGCCGGAACAAGAGAAAATAAAAAAAAATGGCCTACAGCACCTGGTATTCCCAGGTGGTCTCCCATCCAAGTACTAACCAGTCCCTGCCCTGCTTAGCTTTCAAAATCAGACGAGATTAGGCTTATTCAGGGTGGTGTGTCTGTAGGTATTGGCTTCCTAATGACCTACATCTCTTATACATCTCAAAACCAGCATTGAAGGAAGCCGGAAAAAGAGAAAATAAAAAAAAATTGCCTACAGCACCTGGTATTCCCAGGTGGTCTCCCATCCAAGTACTAACCAGGCCCGGTCCTGCTTAGCTTCCAAGATCAGATGAGATTGGGCTTGTTCAGGGTGGTGTGGCTGTAGGTATTGGTTTCCTAAAGACCTACATCTCTTATACATCTCAAAACCAGCTTCGAAGGAAGCCGGAACAAGAGAAAATAAAAAAAAAATTGCCTAAAGCACCTGGTATTCCCAGGTGGTCTCCCATCCAACTACTAACCAGGCCTGGCCCTGCTTAGCTTTGAAGATCAGACGAGATTGGGCTTGTTCAGGGTGGTGTGGCTGTAGATATTGATTTCCTAATGACCTACATCTCTTATACATCTCAAAACCAGCATTGAAGGAAGTCGGAACAAGAGAAAATAAAAAAAAATTGCCTACAGCACCTGGTATTCCCAGGTGGTCTCCCATCCAAGTACTAACCAGGCCCAGCCCTGCTTAGCTTCCAAGATCAGACGAGATTGGGCTTGTTCAGGGTGGTGTGGCTGTAGGTATTGTTTTTCTAATGACCTACATCTCTTATACATCTCAAAACCAGCATTGAAGGAAGTCGGAACAAGAGAAAATAAAAAAGAAAGGCCTACAGCATCTGGTATTCCCAGGTGGTCTCCCATCAAAGTACTTACCAGGCCCAGCCCTTCTTAGCTTCCAAGATCAGATGAGATTGGGCTTGTTCAGGGTGGTGTGGCTGTAGGTATTAGTTTCTTACTGACCTACATCTCTTATACATCTTAAAACCAGCATTGTAGGAAGCCGGAACAAGAGAAAATAAAAAAAAAAGGCCTACAGCACCTGGTATTCCCAGGTGGTCTCCCATCCAAGTACTAACCAGGCCCGGTCCAGCTTAGCTTCCAAGATCAAATGAGATTGGGCTTGTTCAGGGTGGTGTGGCTGTAGGTATTGGTTTTCTAAAGACCTACAGGTCTTATACATCTCAAAACCAGCTTTGAAGGAAGCCGGAACAAGAGAAAATAAAAAAAAACTGCCTACAGCACCTGGTATTCCCAGGTGGTCTCCCATCCAAGTACTAACCAGGCCGGGCCCTGCTTAGCTTCCAAGATCAGACGAGATTGGGCTTGTTCATGGTGGTGTGGCTGTAGGTATTGGTTTCCTAATGACCTACATCTCTTATACATCTCAAATCCAGCTTCGAAGGAAGCCGGAACAAGAGAAAATAAAAAAAAAAGGCCTACAGCACCTGGTATTCCCAGATGGTCTCCCATCCAAGTACTAACCAGGTCTGGCCCTGCTTAGCTTCCAAGATCAGACGAGATTGGGCTTGTTCAGGGTGGTGTGGCTGTATGCATTGTTTTCCTAATGACCTACATCTCTTATACATCTCAAAACCAGCATTGAAGTAAGCCGGAACAAGAGAAAATAAAAAAAAAAAGCCTACAGCACCTGGTATTCATAGGTGGTCTCCCATCCAAGTACTAACCAGGCCCGACCCTACTTAGCATCCAAGATCAGATGAGATTGGGCTTGTTCAGGGTGGTGTGGTTATAGTATTGGTTTCCTAATGACCTACATCTCTTATACATCTCAAAACCAGCTTTGCAGGAAGCCGGAACAAGAGAAAATAAAAAAAAATGGCCTACAGCACCTGGTATTCCCAGGTGGTCTCCCATCCAACTACTAACCAGGCCTGGCCCTGCTTAGCTTCCAAGATCAGATGAGATTGGGCTTGTTCAGGGTGGTGTGGCTGTAGGTATTGGCTTCCTAAAGACCTACATCTCTTATACATCTCAAAACCAGCTTCGAAGGAAGCCGGAACAAGAGAAAATAAAAAAAAAATTGCCTAAAGCACCTGGTATTCCCAGGTGGTCTCCCATCCAACTACTAACCAGGCCTGGCCCTGCTTAGCTTTGAAGATCAGACGAGAATGGGCTTGTTCAGGGTGGTGTGGCTGTAGATATTGATTTCCTAATGACCTACATCTCTTATACATCTCAAAACCAGCATTGAAGGAAGTCGGAACAAGAGAAAATAAAAAAAAATTGCCTACAGCACCTGGTATTCCCAGGTGGTCTCCCATCCAAGTACTAACCAGGCCCAGCCCTGCTTAGCTTCCAAGATCAGATGAGATTGGGCTTGTTCAGGGTGGTGTGGCTGTAGGTATTGGTTTCCTAAAGACCTACATCTCTTATACATCTCAAAACCAGCTTCGAAGGAAGCCGGAACAAGAGAAAATAAAAATAAAATTGCCTAAAGCACCTGGTATTCCCAGGTGGTCTCCCATCCAACTACTAACCAGGCCTGGCCCTGCTTAGCTTTGAAGATCAGACGAGATTGGGCTTGTTCAGGGTGGTGTGGCTGTAGATATTGATTTCCTAATGACCTACATCTCTTATACATCTCAAAACCAGCATTGAAGGAAGTCGGAACAAGAGAAAATAAAAAAAAATTGCCTACAGCACCTGGTATTCCCAGGTGGTCTCCCATCCAAGTACTAACCAGGCCCAGCCCTGCTTAGCTTCCAAGATCAGACGAGATTGGGCTTTTTCAGGGTGGTGTGGCTGTAGGTATTGTTTTTTTAATGACCTACATCTCTTATACATCTCAAAACCAGCATTGAAGGAAGTCGGAACAAGAGAAAATAGAAAAGAAAGGCCTACAGCATCTGGTATTCCCAGGTGGTCTCCCATCAAAGTACTAACCAGGCCCAGCCCTTCTTAGCTTCCAAGATCAGATGAGATTGGGCTTGTTCAGGGTGGTGTGGCTGTAGGTATTGGTTTCTTACTGACCTACATCTCTTATACATCTTAAAACCAGCATTGTAGGAAGCCGGAACAAGAGAAAATAAAAAAAAAGGCCTACAGCACCTGGTATTCCCAGGTGGTCTCCCATCCGAGTACTAACCAGGCCTGGCCCTGCTTAGCTTCCAAGATCAGATGAGATTTGGCTTGTTCAGGGGGGTGTGGCTATAGCATTGGTTTCCTAAAGACCTACATCTCTTATACATCTCAAATCCAGCTTCGAAGGAAGCCGGAACAAGAGAAAATAAAAAAATAAGGCCTACAGCACCTGGTATTCCCAGGTGGTCTCCCATCCAAGTACTAACCAGGCCCGGCCCTGCTTAGCTTCCAAGATCAGACGAGATTGGGCTTGTTCAGGGTGGTGTGGCTGTATGTATTGGTTTCCTAATGACCTACATCTCTTATACATCTCAAAACCAACATTGAAGGAAGCCGGAACAAGAGAAAATAAAAAAAAATGGCCTACAGCACCTGGTATTCCCAGGTGGTCTCCCATCCAAGTACTAACCAGGCCCGGTCCTGCTTAGCTTCCAAGATCAAATGAGATTGGGCTTGTTCAGGGTGGTGTGGCTGTAGGTATTGGTTTTCTAAAGACCTACATGTCTTATACATCTCAAAACCAGCTTCGAAGAAAGCCGGACCAAGAGAAAATAAAAAAAAATGGCCTAAAGCACCCGGTATTCCCAGGTGGTCTCCCATCCAAGTACTAACCAGGCCCGGTCCTGCTTAGCTTCCAAGATCAGAGGAGATTGGGCTTGTTCAGGGTGGTGTGGCTGTAGATATTGATTTCCAAATGACCTACATCTCTTATACATCTCAAAACCAGCATTGAAGGAAGTCGGAACAAGAGAAAATAAAAAAAAATTGCCTACAGCACCTGGTATTCCCAGGTGGTCTCCCATCCAAGTACTAACCAGGCCCAGCCCTGCTTAGCTTCCAAGATCAGACGAGATTGGGCTTTTTCAGGGTGGTGTGGCTGTAGGTATTGTTTTTCTAATGACCTACATCTCTTATACATCTCAAAACCAGCATTGAAGGAAGTCGGAACAAGAGAAAATAAAAAAGAAAGGCCTACAGCATCTGGTATTCCCAGGTGGTCTCCCATCAAAGTACTAACCAGGCCCAGCCCTTCTTAGCTTCCAAGATCAGATGAGATTGGGCTTGTTCAGGGTGGTGTGGCTGTAGGTATTGGTTTCTTACTGACCTACATCTCTTATACATCTTAAAACCAGCATTGTAGGAAGCCGGAACAAGAGAAAATAAAAAAAAAGGCCTACAGCACCTGGTATTCCCAGGTGGTCTCCCATCCGAGTACTAACCAGACCTGGCCCTGCTTAGCTTCCAAGATCAGATGAGATTGGGCTTGTTCAGGGGGGTGTGGCTATAGCATTGGTTTCCTAAAGACCTACATCTCTTATACATCTCAAATCCAGCTTCGAAGGAAGCCGGAACAAGAGAAAATAAAAAAAAAAGGCCTACAGCACCTGGTATTCCCAGGTGGTCTCCCATCCAAGTACTAACCAGGCCTGGCCCTGCTTAGCTTCCAAGATCAGACGAGATTGGGCTTGTTCAGGGTGGTGTGGCTGTATGCATTGGTATCCTAATGACCTACATCTCTTATACATCTCAAAACCAGCATTGAAGGAAGCCGGAACAAGAGAAAATAAAAAAAAATGGCCTACAGCACCTGGTATTCCCAGGTGGTCTCCCATCCAAGTACTAACCAGGCCCGGTCCTGCTTAGCTTCCAAGATCAAATGAGATTGGGCTTGTTCAGGGTGGTGTGGCTGTAGGTATTGGTTTTTTAATGACCTACATGTCTTATACATCTCAAAACCAGCTTCGAAGGAAGCCGGAACAAGAGAAAATTAAAAAAACTGCCTACAGCACCTGGTATTCCCAGGTGGTCTACCATCCAAGTACTAACCAGGCCCGGCCCTGCTTAGCTTCCAAGATCTGATGAGATTGGGCTTGTTCAGGGTGGTGTGGCTGTAGGTGATGGTTTCCTCATGACCTACATCTCTTATACATCTCAAAACCAGCATTGAAGGAAGTCGGAACAAGAGAAAATAAAAAAGAATTGCCTACAGCACCTGGTATTCCCAGGTGGTCTCCCATCCAAGTACTAACCAGGCCCGGCCCTGCTTAGCTTCCAAGATCAGATGAGATTGGGCTTGTTCAGGGTGGTGTGACTGTAGGTATTGTGTTTCTAATGACCTACATCTCTTATACATCTCAAAACCAGCATTGAAGGAAGACGGAACAAGAGAAAATAAAAAAAAAATGGCCTACAGCACCTGGTATTCCCAGGTGGTCTCCCATCCAAGTATTAACCAGGCCCAGCCCTTCTTAGCTTCCAAGATCAGATGAGATTGGGCTTGTTCAGGGTGGTGTGGCTGTAGGTAGGGTTTCCTACTGACCTACATCTCTTATACATCTGAAAACCAGCATTGAAGGAAGCCGGAACAAGAAAAAATAAAATAAAATGCCTACAGCACCTGGTATTCCCAGGTGGTCTCCCATCCAAGTACTAACCAGGCCCGGCCCTGCTTAGCTTCCAAGATCAGATGAGATTGGGCTTGTTCAGGGTGGTGTGGCTGTAGGTAATGGTTTCCTAATGACCTACATCTCTTATACATCTCAAAACCAGCATTGAAGGAAGCAGGAACAAGAGAAAATAAAAAAAAATGGCCTACAGCACCTGGTATTCCCAGGTGGTCTCCCATCCAAGTACTAACCAGGCCCGGTCCTGCTTAGCTTTCAAGATCAAATGAGATTGGGCTTGTTCAGGATGGTGTGGCTGTAGGTATTGGTTTTCTAAAGACCTACATGTCTTATACATCTCAAAACCAGCTTCGAAGGAAGCCGGAACAAGAGAAAATAAAAAAAAACTGCCTACAGCACCTGGTATTCCCAGGTGGTCTCCCATCCAAGTACTAACCAGGCCAGGCCCTGCTTAGCTTCCAAGATCAGACGAGATTGGGCTTGTTCAGGGTGGTGTGGCTGTAGGTATTGGTTTCCTAATGACCTACATCTCTTATACATCTCAAAACCAGCATTGAAGGAAGCAGGAACAAGAGAAAATAAAAAAAAATGGCCTACATCACCTGGTATTCCCAGGTGGTCTCCCATCCAAGTACTAACCAGGCCCGGTCCTGCTTAGCTTTCAAGATCAAATGAGATTGGGCTTGTTCAGGATGGTGTGGCTGTAGGTATTGGTTTTCTAAAGACCTACATGTCTTATACATCTCAAAACCAGCTTCGAAGGAAGCCGGAACAAGAGAAAATAAAAAAAAACTGCCTACAGCACCTGGTATTCCCAGGTGGTCTCCCATCCAAGTACTAACCAGGCCAGGCCCTGCGTAGCTTCCAAGATCAGACGAGATTGGGCTTGTTCAGGGTGGTGTGGCTGCAGGTATTGGTTTCCTAATGACCTACATCTCTTATACATCTCAAAACCAGCATTGAAGGAAGCAGGAACAAGAGAAAATAAAAAAAAATGGCCTACATCACCTGGTATTCCCAGGTGGTCTCCCATCCAAGTACTAACCAGGCCCGGTCCTGCTTAGCTTTCAAGATCAAATGAGATTGGGCTTGTTCAGGATGGTGTGGCTGTAGGTATTGGTTTTCTAAAGACCTACATGTCTTATACATCTCAAAACCAGCTTCGAAGGAAGCCGGAACAAGAGAAAATAAAAAAAAACTGCCTACAGCACCTGGTATTCCCAGGTGGTCTCCCATCCAAGTACTAACCAGGCCAGGCCCTGCGTAGCTTCCAAGATCAGACGAGATTGGGCTTGTTCAGGGTGGTGTGGCTGTAGGTATTGGTTTCCTAATGACCTACATCTCTTATACATCTCAAAACCAGCATTGAAGGAAGTCGGAACAAGAGAAAATAAAAAAAAATGCCTACAGCACCTGGTATTCCCAGGTGGTCTCCCATCCAAGTACTAACCAGGCCCGGCCCTTCTTAGCTTCCAAGATCAGATGAGATTGGGCTTGTTCAGGGTGGTGTGGCTGTAGGTATTGGTTTCCTAAAGACCTACATCTCTTATACATCTCAAAACCAGCTTCGAAGGAAGCCGGAACAAGAGAAAATAAAAAAAAAATTGCCTAAAGCACCTGGTATTCCCAGGTGGTCTCCCATCCAACTACTAGCCAGGCCTGGCCCTGCTTAGCTTTGAAGATCAGACGAGATTGGGCTTGTTCAGGGTGGTGTGGCTGTAGATATTGATTTCCTAATGACCTACATCTCTTATACATCTCAAAACCAGCATTGAAGGAAGTCGGAACAAGAGAAAATAAAAAAAAATTGCCTACAGCACCTGGTATTCCCAGGTGGTCTCCCATCCAATTACTAACCAAGCCCAGCCCTGCTTAGCTTCCAAGATCAGATGAGATTGGGCTTGTTCAGGGGGGTGTGGCTATAGCATTGGTTTCCTAAAGACCTACATCTCTTATACATCTCAAATCCAGCTTCGAAGGAAGCCGGAACAAGAGAAAATAAAAAAATAAGGCCTACAGCACCTGGTATTCCCAGGTGGTCTCCCATCCAAGTACTAACCAGGCCCAGCCCTGCTTAGCTTCCAAGATCAGACGAGATTGGGCTTGTTCAGGGTGGTGTGGCTGTATGTATTGGTTTGCTAATGACCTACATCTCTTATACATCTCAAAACCAGCATTGAAGGAAGCCGGAACAAGAGAAAATAAAAAAAAACAATCATACAGCATCTGGTATTCCCAGTTGGTCTCCTATCCAAGTACTAACCAGGCCCGGCCCTGTTTAGCTTTCAAGATCAGACTAGATTAGGTTTATTCAGGGTGGTGTGTCTGTAGGTATTGGCTTCCTAATGACCTACATCTCTTATACATCTCAAAACCAGCATTGAAGAAAGCCGGAACAAGAGAAAATAAAAAAAAATGGCCTAAAGCTCCTGGTATTCCCAGGTGGTCTCCCATCCAAGTACTAACCAGGCCCGGTCCTGCTTAGCTTCCAAGATCAGATGAGATTGGGCTTGTTCAGGGTGGTGTGGCTGTAGGTATTGGTTTTCTAATGACCTACATGTCTTATACATCTCAAAACCAGCTTCGAAGGAAGCCGGAACAAGAGAAAATTAAAAAAACTGCCTACAGCACCTGGTATTCCCAGGTGGTCTACAATCCAAGTACTAACCAGGCCTGGCGCTGCTTAGCTTCCAAGATCTGATGAGATTGGGCTTGTTCAGGGTGGTGTGGCTGTAGGTGTTGGTTTCTTCATGACCTACATCTCTTATACATCTCAAAACCAGCATTGAAGGAAGTCGGAACAAGAGAAAATAAAAAAGAATTTCCTACAGCACCTATTATTCCCAGGTGGTCTTCCATCAAAGTACTAACCAGGCCCGGCCCTGCTTAGCTTCCACGATCAGATGAGATTGGGCTTGTTCAGGGTGGTGTGGCTGTAGGTATTGGTTTCCTAATGACCTACATCTCTTATACATCTCAAAACCAGCATTGAAGGAAGTCGGAACAAGAGAAAATAAAAAAGAATTTCCTACAGCACCTGGTATTCCCAGGTGGTCTCCCATCCAAGTACTAACCAGGCCCGGCCCTGCTTAGCTTCCAAGATCAGATGAGATTGGGCTTGTTCAGGGTGGTGTGACTGTAGGTATTGTTTTTCTAATGACCTACATCTCTTATACATCTCAAAACCAGCATTGAAGGAAGACGGAACAAGAGAAAATAAAAAAAAAAAGGCCTACAGCACCTGGTATTCCCAGGTGGTCTCCCATCCAAGTATTAACCAGGCCCAGCCCTTCTTAGCTTCCAAGATCAGATGAGATTGGGCTTGTTCAGGGTGGTGTGGCTGTAGGTATGGTTTCCTACTGACCTACATCTCTTATACATCTGAAAACCAGCATTGAAGGAAGCCGGAACAAGAAAAAATAAAATAAAAGGCCTACAGCACCTGGTATTCCCAGGTGGTCTCCCTTCCAAGTACTAACCAGGCCTTGCCCTGCTTAGCTTCCAAGATCAGATGAGATTGGGCTTGTTCAGGGTGGTGTGGCTGTTGGTATTGGTTTCCTAATGACCTACATCTCTTATACATCTCAAAACCAGCATTGAAGGAAGCCGGAACAAGAGAAAATAAAAAAAAATGGCCTATAGCACCTGGTACTCCCAGGTGGTCTCCCATCCAAGTACTAACCAGGCCCAGTCCTGCTTATCTTTCAAGATCAAATGAGATTGGGCTTGTTCAGGATGGTGTGGCTGTAGGTATTGGTTTTCTAAAGACCTACATGTCTTATACATCTCAAAACCAGCTTCGAAGGAAGCCGGAACAAGAGAAAATAAAAAAAAACTGCCTACAGCACCTGGTATTCCCAGGTGGTCTCCCATCCAAGTACTAACCAGGCCGGGCCCTGCTTAGCTTCCAAGATCAGACGAGATTGGGCTTGTTCAGGGTGGTGTGGCTGTAGGTATTGGTTTCATAATGACCTACATCTCTTATACATCTCAAAACCAGCATTGAAGGAAGTCAGAACAAGAGAAAATAAAAAAAAATTGCCTACAGCACCTGGTATTCCCAGGTGGTCTCCCATCCAAGTACTAACCAGGCCCGGCCCTTCTTAGCTTCCAAGATCAGATGAGATTGGGCTTGTTCAGGGTGGTGTGGCTGTAGGTATCAGTTTCATAAAGACCTACATCTCTTATACATCTCAAAACCAGCTTCGAAGGAAGCCGGAACAAGAGAAAATAAAAAAAAAATTGCCTAAAGCACCTGGTATTCCCACCTGGTCTCCCATCCAACTACTAACCAGGCCTGGCCCTGCTTAGCTTTGAAGATCAGATGAGATTGGGCTTGTTCAGGGTGGTGTGGCTGTAGATATTGATTTCCTAATGACCTACATCTCTTATACATCTCAAAACCAGCATTGAAGGAAGTCGGAACAAGAGAAAATAAAAAAAAATTGCCTACAGCACCTGGTATTCCCAGGTGGTCTCCCATCCAAGTACTAACCAGGCCCAGCCCTGCTTAGCTTCCAAGATCAGATGAGATTGGGCTTTTTCAGGGTGGTGTGGCTGTAGGTATTGTTTTTCTAATGACCTACATCTCTTATACATCTCAAAACCAGAATTGAAGGAAGTCGGAACAAGAGAAAATAAAAAAGAAAGGCCTACAGCATCTGGTATTCCCAGGTGGTCTCCCATCAAAGTACTAACCAGGCCCAGCCCTTCTTAGCTTCCAAGATCAGATGAGATTGGGCTTGTTCAGGGTGGTGTGGCTGTAGGTATTGGCTTCTTACTGACCTACATCTCTTATACATCTTAAAACCAGCATTGTAGGAAGCCGGAACAAGAGAAAATAAAAAAAAAGGCCTACAGCACCTGGTATTCCCAGGTGGTCTCCCATCCGAGTACTAACCAGGCCCAGCCCTGCTTAGCTTCCAAGATCAGATGCGATTGGGCTTGTTCAGGGGGGTGTGGCTATAGCATTGGTTTCCTAAAGACCTACATCTCTTATACATCTCAAATCCAGCTTCGAAGGAAGCCGGAACAAGAGAAAATAAAAAAATAAGGCCTACAGCACCTGGTATTCCCAGGTGGTCTCCCATCCAAGTACTAACCAGGCCCAACCCTGCTTAGCTTCCAAGATCAGACGAGATTGGGCTTGTTCAGGGTGGTGTGGCTGTATGTATTGGTTTCCTAATGACCTACATCTCTTATACATCTCAAAACCAGCATTGAAGGAAGCCGGAACAAGAGAAAATAAAAAAAAATGGCCTACAGCACCTGGTATTCCCAGGTGGTCTCCCATCCAAGTACTAACCAGGCCTGGTCCTGCTTAGCTTCCAAGATCAAATGAGATTGGGCTTGTTCAGGGTGGTGTGGCTGTAGGTATTGGTCTACTAAAGACCTACATGTCTTATACATCTCAAAACCAGCTTCGAAGGAAGCCGGAACAAGAGAAAATAAAAAAAAACTGCCTACAGCACCTGGTATTCCCAGGTGGTCTCCCATCCAAGTACTAACCAGGCCGGGCCCTGCTTAGCTTCCAAGATCAGACAAGATTAGGCTTGTTCAGGGTGGTGTGGCTGTAGGTATTGGTTTCCTAATGACCTACATCTCTTATACATCTCAAATCCAGCTTCGAAGGAAGCCGGAACAAGAGAAAATAAAAAAAAAAGGCCTACAGCACCTGGTATTCCCAGATGGTCTCCCATCCAAGTACTAACCAGGCCCAGCCCTGCTTAGCTTCCAAGATCAGACGAGATTGGGCTTGTTCAGGGTGGTGTGGCTGTATGTATTGTTTTCCTAATGACCTACATCTCTTATACATCTCAAAACCAGCATTGAAGGAAGCCGGAACAAGAGAAAATAAAAAAAAAAGGCCTACAGCACCTGGTATTCATAGGTGGTCTCCCATCCAAGTACTAACCAGGCCCGACCCTACTTAGCATCTAAGATCAGATGAGATTGGGCTTGTTCAGGGTGGTGTGGTTATAGTATTGGTTTCCTAATGACCTACATCTCTTATACATCTCAAAACCAGCATTGAAGGAAGTCAGAACAAGAGAAAATAAAAAAGAATTGCCTACAGCACCTGGTATTCCCAGGTGGTCTCCCATCCAACTACTAACCAGGCCTGGCCCTGCTTAGCTTTGAAGATCAGACGAGATTGGGCTTGTTCAGGGTGGTGTGGCTGTAGATATTGATTTCCTAATGACCTACATCTCTTATACATCTCAAAACCAGCATTGAAGGAAGTCGGAACAAGAGAAAATAAAAAAGAAAGGCCTACAGCACCTGGTATTCCCAGGTGGTCTCCCATCAAAGTACTAACCAGGCCCGGTCCTGCTCAGCTTCCAAGATCAGACGAGATTGGGCTTGTTCAGGGTGGTGTGGCTGTATGTATTGGTTTCCTAATGACCTACATCTCTTATACATCTCAAAACCAGCATTGAAGGAAGCCGGAACAAGAGAAAATAAAAAAAAATGGCCTACAGCACCTGGTATTCCCAGGTGGTCTCCCATCCAAGTACTAACCAGGCCCGGTCCTGCTTAGCTTCCAAGATCAAATGAGATTGGGCTTGTTCAGGGTGGTGTGGCTGTAGGTATTGGTTTTCTAAAGACCTACATGTCTTATACATCTCAAAACCAGCTTCGAAGGAAGCCGGAACAAGAGAAAATAAAAAAAAAACTGCCTACAGCACCTGGTATTCCCAGGTGGTCTCCCATCCAAGTACTAACCAGGCCGGGCCCTGCTTAGCTTCCAAAATCAGACGAGATTGGGCTTGTTCAGGGTGGTGTGGCTGTAGGTATTGGTTTCTTAATGACCTACATCTCTTATACATCTCAAATCCAGCTTCGAAGGAAGCCGGAACAAGAGAAAATAAAAAAATAAGGCCTACAGCACTTGGTATTCCCAGGTGGTCTCCCATCCAAGTACTAACCAGGCCCGGCCCTGCTTAGCTTCCAAGATCAGACGAGATTGGGCTTGTTCAGGGTGGTGTGGCTGTATGTATTGGTTTCCTAATGACCTACATCTCTTATACATCTCAAAACCAGCATTGAAGGAAGCCGGAACAAGAGAAAATAAAAAAAAACAATCATACAGCATCTGGTATTCCCAGTTGGTCTCCTATCCAAGTACTAACCAGGCCCGGCCCTGTTTAGCTTTCAAGATCAGACGAGATTAGGTTTATTCAGGGTGGTGTGTCTGTAGGTATTGGCTTCCTAATGACCTACATCTCTTATACATCTCAAAACCAGCATTGAAGAAAGCCGGAACAAGAGAAAATAAAAAAAATGGCCTAAAGCTCCTGGTATTCCCAGGTGGTCTCCCATCCAAGTACTAACCAGGCACGGTCCTGCTTAGCTTCCAAGATCAGATGAGATTGGGCTTGTTCAGGGTGGTGGGGCTGTAGGTATTGGTTTTCTAATGACCTACATGTCTTATACATCTCAAAACCAGCTTCGAAGGAAGCCGGAACAAGAGAAAATTAAAAAAACTGCCTACAGCACCTGGTATTCCCAGGTGGTCTACCATCCAAGTACTAACCAGGCCCGGCGCTGCTTAGCTTCCAAGATCTGATGAGATTGGGCTTGTTCATGGTGGTGTGGCTGTAGGTCTTGGTTTCCTCATGACCTACATCTCTTATACATCTCAAAACCAGCATTGAAGGAAGTCGGAACAAGAGAAAATAAAAAAGAATTTCCTACAGCACCTATTATTCCCAGGTGGTCTCCCATCAAAGTACTAACCAGGCCCGGCCCTGCTTAGCTTCCAAGATCAGATGAGATTGGGCTTGTTCAGGGTGGTGTGGCTGTAGGTATTGGTTTCCTAATGACCTACATCTCTTATACATCTCAAAACCAGCATTGAAGAAAGCCGGAACAAGAGAAAATAAAAAAAAATTTCCTACAGCACCTGGTATTCCCAGGTTGTCTCCCATCCAAGTACTAACCAGGCCCGGCCCTGCTTAGCTTCCAAGATCAGATGAGATTGGGCTTGTTCAGGGTGGTGTGACTGTAGGTATTGTTTTTCTAATGACCTACATCTCTTATACATCTCAAAACCAGCATTGAAGGAAGACGGAACAAGAGAAAATAAAAAAAAAAGGCCTACAGCACCTGGTATTCCCAGGTGGTCTCCCATCCAAGTATTAACCAGGCCCAGCCCTTCTTAGCTTCCAAGATCAGATGAGATTGGGCTTGTTCAGGGTGGTGTGGCTGTAGGTATGGTTTCCTACTGACCTACATCTCTTATACATCTGAAAACCAGCATTGAAGGAAGCCGGAACAAGAAAAAATAAAAAAAAAGGCCTACAGCACCTGGTATTCCCAGGTGGTCTCCCTTCCAAGTACTAACCAGGCCCGGCCCTGCTTAGCTTCCAAGATCAGATGAGATTGGGCTTGTTCAGGGTGGTGTGGCTGTTGGTATTGGTTTCCTAATGACCTACATCTCTTATACATCTCAAAACCAGCATTGAAGGAAGCCGGAACAAGAGAAAATAAAAAAAAATGGCCTATAGCACCTGGTACTCCCAGGTGGTCTCCCATCCAAGTACTAACCAGGCCCAGTCCTGCTTAGCTTTGAAGATCAGACGAGATTGGGCTTGTTCAGGGTGGTGTGGCTGTAGATATTGATTTCCTAATGACCTACATCTCTTATACATCTCAAAACCAGCATTGAAGGAAGTCGGAACAAGAGAAAATAAAAAAAAATTGCCTACAGCACCTGGTATTCCCAGGTGGTCTCCCATCCAAGTACTAACCAGGCCCAGCCCTGCTTAGCTTCCAAGATCAGATGAGATTGGGCTTTTTTAGGGTGGTGTGGCTGTAGGTATTGTTTTTCTAATGACCTACATCTCTTATACATCTCAAAACCAGCATTGAAGGAAGTCGGAACAAGAGAAAATAAAAAAGAAAGGCCTACAGCATCTGGTATTCCCAGGTGGTCTCCCATCAAAGTACTAACCAGGCCCAGCCCTTCTTAGCTTCCAAGATCAGATGAGATTGGGCTTGTTCAGGGTGGTGTGGCTGTAGGTATTGGTTTCTTACTGACCTACATCTCTTATACATCTTAAAACCAGCATTGTAGGAAGCCGGAACAAGAGAAAATAAAAAAAACTGCCTACAGCACCTGGTATTCCCAGGTGGTCTACCATCCAAGTACTAACCAGGCCCGGCGCTGCTTAGCTTCCAAGATCTGATGAGATTGGGCTTGTTCAGGGTGGTGTGGCTGTAGGTATTGGTTTCTTACTGACCTACATCTCTTATACATCTCAAAACCAGCTTCGAAGGAAGCCGGAACAAGAGAAAATTAAAAAAACTGCCTACAGCACCTGGTATTCCCAGGTGGTCTCCCATCAAAGTACTAACCAGGCCCAGCCCTTCTTAGCTTCCAAGATCAGATGAGATTGGGCTTGTTCAGGGTGGTGTGGCTGTAGGTATTGGTTTCTTACTGACCTACATCTCTTATACATCTCAAAACCAGCTTCGAAGAAAGCCGGAACAAGAGAAAATTAAAAAAACTGCCTACAGCACCTGGTATTCCCAGGTGGTCTACCATCCAAGTACTAACCAGGCCCGGCGCTGCTTAGCTTCCAAGATCTGATGAGATTGGGCTTGTTCAGGGTGGTGTGGCTGTAGGTCTTGGTTTCCTCATGACCTACATCTCTTATACATCTCAAAACCAGCATTGAAGGAAGTCGGAACAAGAGAAAATAAAAAAGAATTTCCTACAGCACCTATTATTCCCAGGTGGTCTCCCATCAAAGTACTAACCAGGCCCGGCCCTGCTTAGCTTCCAAGATCAGATGAGATTGGGCTTGTTCAGGGTGGTGTGGCTGTAGGTATTGGTTTCCTAATGACCTACATCTCTTATACATCTCAAAACCAGCATTGAAGGAAGCCGGAACAAGAGAAAATAAAAAAAAATTTCCTACAGCACCTGGTATTCCCAGGTGGTCTCCCATCCAAGTACTAACCAGGCCCGGCCCTGCTTAGCTTCCAAGATCAGATGAGATTGGGCTTGTTCAGGGTTTTGTGACTGTAGGTATTGTTTTTCTAATGACCTACATCTCTTATACATCTCAAAACCAGCATTGAAGGAAGACGGAACAAGAGAAAATAAAAAAAAAAGGCCTACAGCACCTGGTATTCCCAGGTGGTCTCCCATCCAAGTATTAACCAGGCCCAGCCCTTCTTAGCTTCCAAGATCAGATGAGATTGGGCTTGTTCAGGGTGGTGTGGCTGTAGGTATGGTTTCCTACTGACCTACATCTCTTATACATCTGAAAACCAGCATTGAAGGAAGCCGGAACAAGAAAAAATAAAAAAAAAGGCCTACAGCACCTGGTATTCCCAGGTGGTCTCCCTTCCAAGTACTAACCAGGCCCGGCCCTGCTTAGCTTCCAAGATCAGATGAGATTGGGCTTGTTCAGGGTGGTGTGGCTGTTGGTATTGGTTTCCTAATGACCTACATCTCTTATACATCTCAAAACCAGCATTGAAGGAAGCCGGAACAAGAGAAAATAAAAAAAAATGGCCTATAGCACCTGGTACTCCCAGGTGGTCTCCCATCCAAGTACTAACCAGGCCCAGTCCTGCTTAGCTTTGAAGATCAGACGAGATTGGGCTTGTTCAGGGTGGTGTGGCTGTAGATATTGATTTCCTAATGACCTACATCTCTTATACATCTCAAAACCAGCATTGAAGGAAGTCGGAACAAGAGAAAATAAAAAAAAATTGCCTACAGCACCTGGTATTCCCAGGTGGTCTCCCATCCAAGTACTAACCAGGCCCAGCCCTGCTTAGCTTCCAAGATCAGATGAGATTGGGCTTTTTTAGGGTGGTGTGGCTGTAAGTATTGTTTTTCTAATGACCTACATCTCTTATACATCTCAAAACCAGCATTGAAGGAAGTCGGAACAAGAGAAAATAAAAAAGAAAGGCCTACAGCATCTGGTATTCCCAGGTGGTCTCCCATCAAAGTACTAACCAGGCCCAGCCCTTCTTAGCTTCCAAGATCAGATGAGATTGGGCTTGTTCAGGGTGGTGTGGCTGTAGGTATTGGTTTCTTACTGACCTACATCTCTTATACATCTTAAAACCAGCATTGTAGGAAGCCGGAACAAGAGAAAATAAAAAAAAAGGCCTACAGCACCTGGTATTCCCAGGTGGTCTCCCATCCGAGTACTAACCAGGCCCGGTCCTGCTTAGCTTCCAAGATCAGATGCGATTGGGCTTGTTCAGGGGGGTGTGGCTATAGCATTGGTTTCCTAAAGACCTACATCTCTTATACATCTCAAATCCAGCTTCGAAGGAAGCCGGAACAAGAGAAAATAAAAAAATAAGGCCTACAACACCTGGTATTCCCAGGTGGTCTCCCATCCAAGTACTAACCAGGCCCAGCCCTGCTTAGCTTCCAAGATCAGACGAGATTGGGCTTGTTCAGGGTGGTGTGGCTGTATGTATTGGTTTCCTAATGACCTACATCTCTTATACATCTCAAAACCAGCATTGAAGGAAGCTGGAACAAGAGAAAATAAAAAAAAATGGCCTACAGCACCTGGTATTCCCAGGTGGTCTCCCATCCAAGTACTAACCAGGTCCGGTCCTGCTTAGCTTCCAAGATCAAATGAGATTGGGCTTGTTCAGGGTGGTGTGGCTGTAGGTATTGGTTTTCTAAAGACCT
The DNA here is from genome assembly GCA_036250195.1 of Mixophyes australis. Taxonomy (NCBI): domain Eukaryota; kingdom Metazoa; phylum Chordata; class Amphibia; order Anura; family Limnodynastidae; genus Mixophyes; species Mixophyes australis. Next base: position 436,102,036 of record JAVHZZ010000001.1, read on the forward strand.
ACATGTCTTATACATCTCAAAACCAGCTTCGAAGGAAGCCGGAACAAGAGAAAATAAAAAAAAACTGCCTACAGCACCTGGTATTCCCAGGTGGTCTCCCATCCAAGTACTAACCAGGCTGGGCCTTGCTTAGCTTCCAAGATCAGGCTTGTTCAGGGTGGTGTGGCTGTAGGTATAGGTTTCCTAATGACCTACATCTCTTATACATCTCAAATCCAGCTTCGAAGGAAGCCGGAACAAGAGAAAATAAAAAAAAAAGGCCTACAGCACCTGGTATTCCCAGGTGGTCTCCCTTCCAAGTACTAACCAGGCCCGGCCCTGCTTAGCTTCCAAGATCAGATGAGATTGGGCTTGTTCAGGGTGGTGTGGCTGTTGGTATTGGTTTCCTAATGACCTACATCTCTTATACATCTCAAAACCAGCATTGAAGGAAGCCGGAACAAGAGAAAATAAAAAAAAATGGCCTATAGCACCTGGTACTCCCAGGTGGTCTCCCATCCAAGTACTAACCAGGCCCAGTCCTGCTTAGCTTTGAAGATCAGACGAGATTGGGCTTGTTCAGGGTGGTGTGGCTGTAGATATTGATTTCCTAATGACCTACATCTCTTATACATCTCAAAACCAGCATTGAAGGAAGTCGGAACAAGAGAAAATAAAAAAAAATTGCCTACAGCACCTGGTATTCCCAGGTGGTCTCCCATCCAAGTACTAACCAGGCCCAGCCCTGCTTAGCTTCCAAGATCAGATGAGATTGGGCTTTTTTAGGGTGGTGTGGCTGTAAGTATTGTTTTTCTAATGACCTACATCTCTTATACATCTCAAAACCAGCATTGAAGGAAGTCGGAACAAGAGAAAATAAAAAAGAAAGGCCTACAGCATCTGGTATTCCCAGGTGGTCTCCCATCAAAGTACTAACCAGGCCCAGCCCTTCTTAGCTTCCAAGATCAGATGAGATTGGGCTTGTTCAGGGTGGTGTGGCTGTAGGTATTGGTTTCTTACTGACCTACATCTCTTATACATCTTAAAACCAGCATTGTAGGAAGCCGGAACAAGAGAAAATAAAAAAAAAGGCCTACAGCACCTGGTATTCCCAGGTGGTCTCCCATCCGAGTACTAACCAGGCCCGGTCCTGCTTAGCTTCCAAGATCAGATGCGATTGGGCTTGTTCAGGGGGGTGTGGCTATAGCATTGGTTTCCTAAAGACCTACATCTCTTATACATCTCAAATCCAGCTTCGAAGGAAGCCGGAACAAGAGAAAATAAAAAAATAAGGCCTACAACACCTGGTATTCCCAGGTGGTCTCCCATCCAAGTACTAACCAGGCCCAGCCCTGCTTAGCTTCCAAGATCAGACGAGATTGGGCTTGTTCAGGGTGGTGTGGCTGTATGTATTGGTTTCCTAATGACCTACATCTCTTATACATCTCAAAACCAGCATTGAAGGAAGCTGGAACAAGAGAAAATAAAAAAAAATGGCCTACAGCACCTGGTATTCCCAGGTGGTCTCCCATCCAAGTACTAACCAGGTCCGGTCCTGCTTAGCTTCCAAGATCAAATGAGATTGGGCTTGTTCAGGGTGGTGTGGCTGTAGGTATTGGTTTTCTAAAGACCTACATGTCTTATACATCTCAAAACCAGCTTCGAAGGAAGCCGGAACAAGAGAAAATAAAAAAAAACTGCCTACAGCACCTGGTATTCCCAGGTGGTCTCCCATCCAAGTACTAACCAGGCTGGGCCTTGCTTAGCTTCCAAGATCAGGCTTGTTCAGGGTGGTGTGGCTGTAGGTATAGGTTTCCTAATGACCTACATCTCTTATACATCTCAAATCCAGCTTCGAAGGAAGCCGGAACAAGAGAAAATAAAAAAAAAAGGCCTACAGCACCTGGTATTCCCAGATGGTCTCCCACCCAAGTACTAACCAGGCCTGGCCCTGCTTAGCTTCCAAGATCAGACGAGATTGGGCTTGTTCAGGGTGGTGTGGCTGTATGTATTGTTTTCCTAATGACCTACATCTCTTATACATCTCAAAACCAGCATTGAAGGAAGCCGGAACAAGAGAAAAAAAAAAAAAAAGGCCTACAGCACCTGGTATTCATAGGTGGTCTTCCATCCAAGTACTAACCAGGCCCGACCCTACTTAGCATCTAAGATCAGATGAGATTGGGCTTGTTCAGGGTGGTGTGGTTATAGTATTGGTTTCCTAATGACCTACATCTCTTATACATCTCAAAACCAGCATTGAAGGAAGTCAGAACAAGAGAAAATAAAAAAGAATTGCCTACAGCACCTGGTATTCCCAGGTGGTCTCCCATCCAACTACTAACCAGGCCTGGCCCTGCTTAGCTTTGAAGATCAGATGAGATTGGGCTTGTTCAGGGTGGTGTGGCTGTAGATATTGATTTCCTAATGACCTACATCTCTTATACATCTCAAAACCAGCATTGAAGGAAGTCGGAACAAGAGAAAATAAAAAAAAATTGCCTACAGCACCTGGTATTCCCAGGTGGTCTCCCATCCAAGTACTAACCAGGCCCAGCCCTGCTTAGCTTCCAAGATCAGACGAGATTGGGCTTTTTCAGGGTGGTGTGGCTGTAGGTATTGTTTTTCTAATGACCTACATCTCTTATACATCTCAAAACCAGCATTGAAGGAAGTCGGAACAAGAGAAAATAAAAAAGAAAGGCCTACAGCACCTGGTATTCCCAGGTGGTCTCCCATCAAAGTACTAACCAGGCCCAGCCCTTCTTAGCTTCCAAGATCAGATGAGATTGGGCTTGTTCAGGGTGGTGTGGCTGTAGGTATTGGTTTCTTACTGACCTACATCTCTTATACATCTTAAAACCAGCATTGTAGGAAGCCGGAACAAGAGAAAATAAAAAAAAAGGCCTACAGCACCTGGTATTCCCAGGTGGTCTCCCATCCGAGTACTAACCAGGCCCGGCCCTGCTCAGCTTCCAAGATCAGATGAGATTGGGCTTGTTCAGGGGGGTGTGGCTATAGCATTGGTTTCCTAAAGACCTACATCTCTTATACATCTCAAATCCAGCTTCGAAGGAAGCCGGAACAAGAGAAAATAAAAAAATAAGGCCTACAGCACCTGGTATTCCCAGGTGGTCTCCCATCCAAGTACTAACCAGGCCCGGCCCTGCTCAGCTTCCAAGATCAGACGAGATTGGGCTTGTTCAGGGTGGTGTGGCTGTATGTATTGGTTTCCTAGTGACCTACATCTCTTATACATCTCAAAACCAGCATTGAAGGAAGCCGGAACAAGAGAAAATAAAAAAAAATGGCCTACAGCACCTGGTATTCCCAGGTGGTCTCCCATCCAAGTACTAACCAGGCCCGGTCCTGCTTAGCTTCCAAGATCAAATGAGATTGGGCTTGTTCAGGGTGGTGTGGCTGTAGGTATTGGTTTTCTAAAGACCTACATGTCTTATACATCTCAAAACCAGCTTCGAAGGAAGCCGGAACAAGAGAAAATAAAAAAAAAGGCCTACAGCACCTGGTATTCCCAGATGGTCTCCCATCCAAGTACTAACCAGGCCTGGCCCTGCTTAGCTTCCAAGATCAGACGAGATTGGGCTTGTTCAGGGTGGTGTGGCTGTATGTATTGTTTTCCTAATGACCTACATCTCTTATACATCTCAAAACCAGCATTGAAGGAAGCCGGAACAAGAGAAAATAAAAAAAAAAGGCCTACAGCACCTGGTATTCATAGGTGGTCTCCCATCCAATTACTAACCAGGCCCGACCCTACTTAGCATCCAAGATCAGATGAGATTGGGCTTGTTCAGGGTGGTGTGGTTATAGTATTGGTTTCCTAATGACCTACATCTCTTATACATCTCAAAACCAGCATTGAAGGAAGTCGGAACAAGAGAAAATAAAAAAGAATTGCCTACAGCACCTGGTATTCCCAGTTGGTCACCCATCCAAGTACTAACCAGGCCCGGCCCTGCTTAGCTTCCAAGATCAGATGAGATTGGGTTTGTTCAGGGTGGTGTGACTGTAGGTATTGTTTTTCTAATGACCTACATCTCTTATACATCTCAAAACCAGCATTGAAGGAAGCCTGAACAAGAAAAAATAATATAAAAGGCCTCCAGCACCTGGTATTCCCAGGTGGTCTCCCATCCAAGTACTAACCAGGCCCGGCCCTGCTTAGCTTCCAAGATCAGATGAGATTGGGCTTGTTCAGGGTGGTGTGGCTGTAGGTATTGGTTTCCTAATGACCTACATCTCTTATACATCTCAAAACCAGCTTCGAAGGAAGCCGGAACAAGAGAAAATAAAAAAAAACTGCCTACAGCACCTGGTATTCCCAGGTGGTCTCCCATCCAAGTACTAACCAGGCCTGGCCCTGCTTAGCTTCCAAGATCAGACGAGATTGGGCTTGTTCAGGGTGGTGTAGCTGTAGGTATCGGTTTTCTAATGACCTACATCTCTTATACATCTCAAATCCAGCTTCGAAGGAAGCCGGAACAAGAGAAAATAAAAAAAAAAGGCCTACAGCACCTGGTATTCCCAGACGGTCTCCCATCCAAGTACTAACCAGGCCTGGCCCTGCTTAGCTTCCAAGATCAGACGAGATTGGGCTTGTTCAGGGTGGTGTGGCTATATGTATTGTTTTCCTAATGACCTACATCTCTTATACATCTCAAAACCAGCATTGAAGGAAGCCGGAACAAGAGAAAATAAAAAAAAAAAGGCCTACAGCACCTGGTATTCATAGGTGGTCTCCCATCCAAGTACTAACCAGGCCCGACCCTACTTAGCATCTAAGATCAGATGAGAGTGGGCTTGTTCAGGGTGGTGTGGTTATAGTATTGGTTTCCTAATGACCTACATCTCTTATACATCTCAAAACCAGCTTTGCAGGAAGCCGGAACAAGAGAAAATAAAAAAAACAATCATACAGCATCTGGTATTCCCAGTTGGTCTCCTATCCAAGTACTAACCAGGCCCGGCCCTGCTTAGCTTTCAAAATCAGACGAGATTAGGCTTATTCAGGGTGGTGTGACTGTAGGTATTGGCTTACTAATGACCTACATCTCTTATACATCTCAAAACCAGCATTGAAGGAAGCCGGAACAAGAGAAAATAAAAAAGAATGGCCTACAGCACCTGGTATTCCCAGGTGGTCTCCCATCCAAGTACTAACCAGGCCCGGTCCTGCTTAGCTTCCAAGATCAGATGAGATTGGGCTTGTTCAGGGTGGTGTGGCTGTAGGTATCGGTTTTCTAATGACCTACATGTCTTATACATCTCAAAACCAGCTTCGAAGGAAGCCGGAACAAGAGAAAATAAAAAAAAACTGCCTACAGCACCTGTTATTCCCAGGTGGTCTACCATCCAAGTACTAACCAGGCTTGGCCCTGCTTAGCTTCCAAGATCAGATGAGACTGGGCTTGTTCAGGGTGGTGTGGCTGTAGGTATTGGTTTCTTACTGACCTACATCTCTTATACATCTTAAAACCAGCATTGTAGGAAGCCGGAACAAGAGAAAATAAAAAAAAAGGCCTACAGCACCTGGTATTCCCAGGTGGTCTCCCATCCAAGTACTAACCAGGCCCGGCCCTGCTTAGCTTCCAAGATCAGATGAGATTGGGCTTGTTCAGGGGGGGTGTGGCTATAGCATTGGTTTCCTAAAGACCTACATCTCTTATACATCTCAAATCCATCTTCGAAGGAAGCCGGAACAAGAGAAAATAAAAAAAAATGGCCTACAGCACCTGGTATTCCCAGGTGGTCTCCCATCCAAGTACTAACCAGGCCCGGTCCTGCTTAGCTTCCAAGATCAAATGAGATTGGGCTTGTTCAGGGTGGTGTGGCTGTAGGTATTGGTTTTCTAAAGACCTACATGTCTTATACATCTCAAAACCAGCTTCGAAGGAAGCCGGAACAAGAGAAAATAAAAAAAAACTGCCTACAGCACCTGGTATTCCCAGGTGGTCTCCCATCCAAGTACTAACCAGGCCAGGCCCTGCTTAGCTTCCAAAATCAGACGAGATTGGGCTTGTTCAGGGTGGTGTGGCTGTAGGTATTGGTTTCCTAATGACCTACATCTCTTATACATCTCAAATCCAGCTTCGAAGGAAGCCGGAACAAGAGAAAATAAAAAAAAAAGGCCTACAGCACCTGGTATTCCCAGATGGTCTCCCATCCAAGTACTAACCAGGCCTGGCCCTGCTTAGCTTCCAAGATCAGACGAGATTGGGCTTGTTCAGGGTGGTGTGGCTGTATGTATTGTTTTCCTAATGACCTACATCTCTTATACATCTCAAAACCAGCATTGAAGGAAGCCGGAACAAGAGAAAATAAAAAAAAAAGGCCTACAGCACCTGGTATTCATAGGTGGTCTCCCATCCAAGTACTAACCAGGCCCGACCCTACTTAGCATCCAAGATCAGATGAGATTGGGCTTGTTCAGGGTGGTGTGGTTATAGTATTGGTTTCCTAATGACCTACATCTCTTATACATCTCAAAACCAGCATTGAAGGAAGTCGGAACAAGAGAAAATAAAAAAGAATTGCCTACAGCAGCTGGTATTCCCAGTTGGTCACCCATCCAAGTACTAACCAGGCCCAGCCCTGCTTAGCTTCCAAGATCAGATGAGATTGGGTTTGTTCAGGGTGGTGTGACTGTAGGTATTGTTTTTCTAATGACCTACATCTCTTATACATCTCAAAACCAGCATTGAAGGAAGCCTGAACAAGAAAAAATAATATAAAAGGCCTCCAGCACCTGGTATTCCCAGGTGGTCTCCCATCCAAGTACTAACCAGGCCCGGCCCTGCTTAGCTTCCAAGATCAGATGAGATTGGGCTTGTTCAGGGTGGTGTGGCTGTAGGTATTGGTTTCCTAATGACCTACATCTCTTATACATCTCAAAATCAGCTTCGAAGGAAGCCGGAACAAGAGAAAATAAAAAAAAACTGCCTACAGCACCTGGTATTCCCAGGTGGTCTCCCATCCAAGTACTAACCAGGCCTGGCCCTGCTTAGCTTCCAAGATCAGACGAGATTGGGCTTGTTCAGGGTGGTGTAGCTGTAGGTATCGGTTTTCTAATGACCTACATCTCTTATACATCTCAAATCCAGCTTCAAAGGAAGCCGGAACAAGAGAAAATAAAAAAAAAAGGCCTACAGCACCTGGTATTCCCAGATGGTCTCCCATCCAAGCACTAACCAGGCCTGGCCCTGCTTAGCTTCCAAGATCAGACGAGATTGGGCTTGTTCAGGGTGGTGTGGCTATAAGTATTGTTTTCCTAATGACCTACATCTCTTATACATCTCAAAACCAGCATTGAAGGAAGCCGGAACAAGAGAAAATAAAAAAAAAAGGCCTACAGCACCTGGTATTCATAGGTGGTCTCCCATCCAAGTACTAACTAGGCCCGACCCTACTTAGCATCTAAGATCAGATGAGAGTGGGCTTGTTCAGGGTGGTGTGGTTATAGTATTGGTTTCCTAATGACCTACATCTCTTATACATCTCAAAACCAGCTTTGCAGGAAGCCGGAACAAGAGAAAATAAAAAAAACAATCATACAGCATCTGGTATTCCCAGTTGGTCTCCTATCCAAGTACTAACCAGGCCCGGCCCTGCTTAGCTTTCAAAATCAGACGAGATTAGGCTTATTCAGGGTGGTGTGTCTGTAGGTATTGGCTTCCTAATGACCTACATCTCTTATACATCTCAAAACCAGCATTGAAGGAAGCCGGAACAAGAGAAAATAAAAAAGAATGGCCTACAGCACCTGGTATTCCCAGGTGGTCTCCCATCCAAGTACTAACCAGGCCTGGTCCTGCTTAGCTTCCAAGATCAGATGAGATTGGGCTTGTTCAGGGTGGTGTGGCTGTAGGTATCGGTTTTCTAATGACCTACATGTCTTATACATCTCAAAACCAGCTTCGAAGGAAGCCGGAACAAGAGAAAATAAAAAAAAACTGCCTACAGCACCTGTTATTCCCAGGTGGTCTACCATCCAAGTACTAACCAGGCTTGGCCCTGCTTAGCTTCCAAGATCAGATGAGACTGGGCTTGTTCAGGCTGGTGTGGCTGTAGGTATTGGTTTCTTACTGACCTACATCTCTTATACATCTTAAAACCAGCATTGTAGGAAGCCGGAACAAGAGAAAATAAAAAAAAAGGCCTACAGCACCTGGTATTCCCAGGTGGTCTCCCATCCGAGTACTAACCAGGCCCGGCCCTGCTTAGCTTCCAAGATCAGATGAGATTGGGCTTGTTCAGGGGGGTGTGGCTATAGCATTGGTTTCCTAAAGACCTACATCTCTTATACATCTCAAATCCATCTTCGAAGGAAGCCGGAACAAGAGAAAATAAAAAAATAAGGCCTACAGCACCTGTTATTACCAGGTGGTCTCCCATCCAAGTACTAACCAGGCCCGGCCCTGCTTAGCTTCCAAGAACAGACGAGATTGGGCTTGTTCAGGGTGGTGTGGCTGTATGTATTGGTTTCCTAATGACCTACATCTCTTATACATCTCAAAACCAGCATTGAAGGAAGCCGGAACAAGAGAAAATAAAAAAAAATGGCCTACAGCACCTGGTATTCCCAGGTGGTCTCCCATCCAAGTACTAACCAGGCCCAGTCCTGCTTAGCTTCCAAGATCAGATGAGATTGGGCTTGTTCAGGGGGGTGTGGCTATAGCATTGGTTTCCTAAAGACCTACATCTCTTATACATCTCAAATCCAGCTTCGAAGGAAGCCGGAACAAGAGAAAATAAAAAAATAAGGCCTACAGCACCTGGTATTCCCAGGTGGTCTCCCATCCAAGTACTAACCAGGCCCAGCCCTGCTTAGCTTCCAAGAACAGACGAGATTGGGCTTGTTCAGGGTGGTGTGGCTGTATGTATTGGTTTCCTAATGACCTACATCTCTTATACATCTCAAAACCAGCATTGAAGGAAGCCGGAACAAGAGAAAATAAAAAAAAAATTGCCTAAAGCACCTGGTATTCCCAGGTGGTCTCCCATCCAACTACTAACCAGGCATTGCCCTGCTTAGCTTTGAAGATCAGACGAGATTGGGCTTGTTCAGGGTGGTGTGGCTGTAGATATTGATTTCCTAATGACCTACATCTCTTATACATCTCAAAACCAGCATTGAAGGAAGCCGGAACAAGAGAAAATAAAAAAAAATGGCCTACAGCACCTGGTATTCCCAGGTGGTCTCCCATCCAAGTACTAACCAGGCCCAGTCCTGCTTAGCTTCCAAGATCAGATGAGATTGGGCTTGTTCAGGGGGGTGTGGCTATAGCATTGGTTTCCTAAAGACCTACATCTCTTATACATCTCAAATCCAGCTTCGAAGGAAGCCGGAACAAGAGAAAATAAAAAAAAAAGGCCTACAGCACCTGGTATTCCCAGATGGTCTCCCATCCAAGTACTAACCAGGCCTGGCCCTGCTTAGCTTCCAAGATCAGACGAGATTGGGCTTGTTCAGGGTGGTGTGGCTATATGTATTGTTTTCCTAATGACCTACATCTCTTATACATCTCAAAACCAGCATTGAAGGAAGCCGGAACAAGAGAAAATAAAAAAAAAAGGCCTACAGCACCTGGTATTCATAGGTGGTCTCCCATCCAAGTACTAACCAGGCCCGACCCTACTTAGCATCTAAGATCAGATGAGAGTGGGCTTGTTCAGGGTGGTGTGGTTATAGTATTGGTTTCCTAATGACCTACATCTCTTATACATCTCAAAACCAGCTTTGCAGGAAGCCGGAACAAGAGAAAATAAAAAAAACAATCATACAGCATCTGGTATTCCCAGTTGGTCTCCTATCCAAGTACTAACCAGGCCCGGCCCTGCTTAGCTTTCAAAATCAGACGAGATTAGGCTTATTCAGGGTGGTGTGACTGTAGGTATTGGCTTCCTAATGACCTACATCTCTTATACATCTCAAAACCAGCATTGAAGGAAGCCGGAACAAGAGAAAATAAAAAAAAAAGGCCTACAGCACCTGGTATTCATAGGTGGTCTCCCATCCAAGTACTAACCAGGCCCGACCCTACTTAGCATCCAAGATCAGATGAGATTGGGCTTGTTCAGGGTGGTGTGGTTATAGTATTGGTTTCCTAATGACCTACATCTCTTATACATCTCAAAACCAGCATTGAAGGAAGTCGGAACAAGAGAAAATAAAAAAGAATTGCCTACAGCACCTGGTATTCCCAGTTGGTCACCCATCCAAGTACTAACCAGGCCCAGCCCTGCTTAGCTTCCAAGATCAGATGAGATTGGGTTTGTTCAGGGTGGTGCGACTGTAGGTATTGTTTTTCTAATGACCTACATCTCTTATACATCTCAAAACCAGCATTGAAGGAAGCCTGAACAAGAAAAAATAATATAAAAGGCCTCCAGCACCTGGTATTCCCAGGTGGTCTCCCATCCAAGTACTAACCAGGCCCGGCCCTGCTTAGCTTCCAAGATCAGATGAGATTGGGCTTGTTCAGGGTGGTGTGGCTGTAGGTATTGGTTTCCTAATGACCTACATCTCTTATACATCTCAAAACCAGCTTCGAAGGAAGCCGGAACAAGAGAAAATAAAAAAAAACTGCCTACAGCACCTGGTATTCCCAGGTGGTCTCCCATCCAAGTACTAACCAGGCCTGGCCCTGCTTAGCTTCCAAGATCAGACGAGATTGGGCTTGTTCAGGGTGGTGTAGCTGTAGGTATCGGTTTTCTAATGACCTACATCTCTTATACATCTCAAATCCAGCTTCGAAGGAAGCCGGAACAAGAGAAAATAAAAAAAAAAGGCCTACAGCACCTGGTATTCCCAGATGGTCTCCCATCCAAGCACTAACCAGGCCTGGCCCTGCTTAGCTTCCAAGATCAGACGAGATTGGGCTTGTTCAGGGTGGTGTGGCTATATGTATTGTTTTCCTAATGACCTACATCTCTTATACATCTCAAAACCAGCATTGAAGGAAGCCGGAACAAGAGAAAATAAAAAAAAAAGGCCTACAGCACCTGGTATTCATAGGTGGTCTCCCATCCAAGTACTAACTAGGCCCGACCCTACTTAGCATCTAAGATCAGATGAGAGTGGGCTTGTTCAGGGTGGTGTGGTTATAGTATTGGTTTCCTAATGACCTACATCTCTTATACATCTCAAAACCAGCTTTGCAGGAAGCCGGAACAAGAGAAAATAAAAAAAACAATCATACAGCATCTGGTATTCCCAGTTGGTCTCCTATCCAAGTACTAACCAGGCCCGGCCCTGCTTAGCTTTCAAAATCAGACGAGATTAGGCTTATTCAGGGTGGTGTGTCTGTAGGTATTGGCTTCCTAATGACCTACATCTCTTATACATCTCAAAACCAGCATTGAAGGAAGCCGGAACAAGAGAAAATAAAAAAGAATGGCCTACAGCACCTGGTATTCCCAGGTGGTCTCCCATCCAAGTACTAACCAGGCCTGGTCCTGCTTAGCTTCCAAGATCAGATGAGATTGGGCTTGTTCAGGGTGGTGTGGCTGTAGGTATCGGTTTTCTAATGACCTACATGTCTTATACATCTCAAAACCAGCTTCGAAGGAAGCCGGAACAAGAGAAAATAAAAAAAAACTGCCTACAGCACCTGTTATTCCCAGGTGGTCTACCATCCAAGTACTAACCAGGCTTGGCCCTGCTTAGCTTCCAAGATCAGATGAGACTGGGCTTGTTCAGGCTGGTGTGGCTGTAGGTATTGGTTTCTTACTGACCTACATCTCTTATACATCTTAAAACCAGCATTGTAGGAAGCCGGAACAAGAGAAAATAAAAAAAAAGGCCTACAGCACCTGGTATTCCCAGGTGGTCTCCCATCCGAGTACTAACCAGGCCCGGCCCTGCTTAGCTTCCAAGATCAGATGAGATTGGGCTTGTTCAGGGGGGTGTGGCTATAGCATTGGTTTCCTAAAGACCTACATCTCTTATACATCTCAAATCCATCTTCGAAGGAAGCCGGAACAAGAGAAAATAAAAAAATAAGGCCTACAGCACCTGTTATTACCAGGTGGTCTCCCATCCAAGTACTAACCAGGCCCGGCCCTGCTTAGCTTCCAAGAACAGACGAGATTGGGCTTGTTCAGGGTGGTGTGGCTGTATGTATTGGTTTCCTAATGACCTACATCTCTTATACATCTCAAAACCAGCATTGAAGGAAGCCGGAACAAGAGAAAATAAAAAAAAATGGCCTACAGCACCTGGTATTCCCAGGTGGTCTCCCATCCAAGTACTAACCAGGCCCAGTCCTGCTTAGCTTCCAAGATCAGATGAGATTGGGCTTGTTCAGGGGGGTGTGGCTATAGCATTGGTTTCCTAAAGACCTACATCTCTTATACATCTCAAATCCAGCTTCGAAGGAAGCCGGAACAAGAGAAAATAAAAAAAAAAGGCCTACAGCACCTGGTATTCCCAGATGGTCTCCCATCCAAGTACTAACCAGGCCTGGCCCTGCTTAGCTTCCAAGATCAGACGAGATTGGGCTTGTTCAGGGTGGTGTGGCTATATGTATTGTTTTCCTAATGACCTACATCTCTTATACATCTCAAAACCAGCATTGAAGGAAGCCGGAACAAGAGAAAATAAAAAAAAAAGGCCTACAGCACCTGGTATTCATAGGTGGTCTCCCATCCAAGTACTAACTAGGCCCGACCCTACTTAGCATCTAAGATCAGATGAGAGTGGGCTTGTTCAGGGTGGTGTGGTTATAGTATTGGTTTCCTAATGACCTACATCTCTTATACATCTCAAAACCAGCTTTGCAGGAAGCCGGAACAAGAGAAAATAAAAAAAACAATCATACAGCATCTGGTATTCCCAGTTGGTCTCCTATCCAAGTACTAACCAGGCCCGGCCCTGCTTAGCTTTCAAAATCAGACGAGATTAGGCTTATTCAGGGTGGTGTGACTGTAGGTATTGGCTTCCTAATGACCTACATCTCTTATACATCTCAAAACCAGCATTGAAGGAAGCCGGAACAAGAGAAAATAAAAAAGAATGGCCTACAGCACCTGGTATTCCCAGGTGGTCTCCCATCCAAGTACTAACCAGGCCCGGTCCTGCTTAGCTTCCAAGATCAGATGAGATTGGGCTTGTTCAGGGTGGTGTGGCTGTAGGTATCGGTTTTCTAATGACCTACATGTCTTATACATCTCAAAACCAGCTTCGAAGGAAGCCGGAACAAGAGAAAATAAAAAAAAACTGCCTACAGCACCTGTTATTCCCAGGTGGTCTACCATCCAAGTACAAACCAGGCTTGGCCCTGCTTAGCTTCCAAGATCAGATGAGACTGGGCTTGTTCAGGGTGGTGTGGCTGTAGGTATTGGTTTCTTACTGACCTACATCTCTTATACATCTTAAAACCAGCATTGTAGGAAGCCGGAACAAGAGAAAATAAAAAAAAAGGCCTACAGCACCTGGTATTCCCAGGTGGTCTCCCATCCGAGTACTAACCAGGCCCGGCCCTGCTTAGCTTCCAAGATCAGATGAGATTGGGCTTGTTCAGGGGGGGTGTGGCTATAGCATTGGTTTCCTAAAGACCTACATCTCTTATACATCTCAAATCCATCTTCGAAGGAAGCCGGAACAAGAGAAAATAAAAAAAAATGGCCTACAGCACCTGGTATTCCCAGGTGGTCTCCCATCCAAGTACTAACCAGGCCCGGTCCTGCTTAGCTTCCAAGATCAAATGAGATTGGGCTTGTTCAGGGTGGTGTGGCTGTAGGTATTGGTTTTCTAAAGACCTACATGTCTTATACATCTCAAAACCAGCTTCGAAGGAAGCCGGAACAAGAGAAAATAAAAAAAAACTGCCTACAGCACCTGGTATTCCCAGGTGGTCTCCCATCCAAGTACTAACCAGGCCAGGCCCTGCTTAGCTTCCAAAATCAGACGAGATTGGGCTTGTTCAGGGTGGTGTGGCTGTAGGTATTGGTTTCCTAATGACCTACATCTCTTATACATCTCAAATCCAGCTTCGAAGGAAGCCGGAACAAGAGAAAATAAAAAAAAAAGGCCTACAGCACCTGGTATTCCCAGATGGTCTCCCATCCAAGTACTAACCAGGCCTGGCCCTGCTTAGCTTCCAAGATCAGACGAGATTGGGCTTGTTCAGGGTGGTGTGGCTGTATGTATTGTTTTCCTAATGACCTACATCTCTTATACATCTCAAAACCAGCATTGAAGGAAGCCGGAACAAGAGAAAATAAAAAAAAAAGGCCTACAGCACCTGGTATTCATAGGTGGTCTCCCATCCAAGTACTAACCAGGCCCGACCCTACTTAGCATCCAAGATCAGATGAGATTGGGCTTGTTCAGGGTGGTGTGGTTATAGTATTGGTTTCCTAATGACCTACATCTCTTATACATCTCAAAACCAGCATTGAAGGAAGTCGGAACAAGAGAAAATAAAAAAGAATTGCCTACAGCACCTGGTATTCCCAGTTGGTCACCCATCCAAGTACTAACCAGGCCCAGCCCTGCTTAGCTTCCAAGATCAGATGAGATTGGGTTTGTTCAGGGTGGTGTGACTGTAGGTATTGTTTTTCTAATGACCTACATCTCTTATACATCTCAAAACCAGCATTGAAGGAAGCCTGAACAAGAAAAAATAATATAAAAGGCCTCCAGCACCTGGTATTCCCAGTTGGTCTCCCATCCAAGTACTAACCAGGCCCGGCCCTGCTTAGCTTCCAAGATCAGATGAGATTGGGCTTGTTCAGGGTGGTGTGGCTGTAGGTATTGGTTTCCTAATGACCTACATCTCTTATACATCTCAAAACCAGCTTCGAAGGAAGCCGGAACAAGAGAAAATAAAAAAAAACTGCCTACAGCACCTGGTATTCCCAGGTGGTCTCCCATCCAAGTACTAACCAGGCCTGGCCCTGCTTAGCTTCCAAGATCAGACGAGATTGGGCTTGTTCAGGGTGGTGTAGCTGTAGGTATCGGTTTTCTAATGACCTACATCTCTTATACATCTCAAATCCAGCTTCGAAGGAAGCCGGAACAAGAGAAAATAAAAAAAAAAGGCCTACAGCACCTGGTATTCCCAGATGGTCTCCCATCCAAGCACTAACCAGGCCTGGCCCTGCTTAGCTTCCAAGATCAGACGAGATTGGGCTTGTTCAGGGTGGTGTGGCTATATGTATTGTTTTCCTAATGACCTACATCTCTTATACATCTCAAAACCAGCATTGAAGGAAGCCGGAACAAGAGAAAATAAAAAAAAAAGGCCTACAGCACCTGGTATTCATAGGTGGTCTCCCATCCAAGTACTAACTAGGCCCGACCCTACTTAGCATCTAAGATCAGATGAGAGTGGGCTTGTTCAGGGTGGTGTGGTTATAGTATTGGTTTCCTAATGACCTACATCTCTTATACATCTCAAAACCAGCTTTGCAGGAAGCCGGAACAAGAGAAAATAAAAAAAACAATCATACAGCATCTGGTATTCCCAGTTGGTCTCCTATCCAAGTACTAACCAGGCCCGGCCCTGCTTAGCTTTCAAAATCAGACGAGATTAGGCTTATTCAGGGTGGTGTGTCTGTAGGTATTGGCTTCCTAATGACCTACATCTCTTATACATCTCAAAACCAGCATTGAAGGAAGCCGGAACAAGAGAAAATAAAAAAGAATGGCCTACAGCACCTGGTATTCCCAGGTGGTCTCCCATCCAAGTACTAACCAGGCCTGGTCCTGCTTAGCTTCCAAGATCAGATGAGATTGGGCTTGTTCAGGGTGGTGTGGCTGTAGGTATCGGTTTTCTAATGACCTACATGTCTTATACATCTCAAAACCAGCTTCGAAGGAAGCCGGAACAAGAGAAAATAAAAAAAAACTGCCTACAGCACCTGTTATTCCCAGGTGGTCTACCATCCAAGTACTAACCAGGCTTGGCCCTGCTTAGCTTCCAAGATCAGATGAGACTGGGCTTGTTCAGGCTGGTGTGGCTGTAGGTATTGGTTTCTTACTGACCTACATCTCTTATACATCTTAAAACCAGCATTGTAGGAAGCCGGAACAAGAGAAAATAAAAAAAAAGGCCTACAGCACCTGGTATTCCCAGGTGGTCTCCCATCCGAGTACTAACCAGGCCCGGCCCTGCTTAGCTTCCAAGATCAGATGAGATTGGGCTTATTCAGGGGGGTGTGGCTATAGCATTGGTTTCCTAAAGACCTACATCTCTTATACATCTCAAATCCATCTTCGAAGGAAGCCGGAACAAGAGAAAATAAAAAAATAAGGCCTACAGCACCTGTTATTACCAGGTGGTCTCCCATCCAAGTACTAACCAGGCCCGGCCCTGCTTAGCTTCCAAGAACAGACGAGATTGGGCTTGTTCAGGGTGGTGTGGCTGTATGTATTGGTTTCCTAATGACCTACATCTCTTATACATCTCAAAACCAGCATTGAAGGAAGCCGGAACAAGAGAAAATAAAAAAAAATGGCCTACAGCACCTGGTATTCCCAGGTGGTCTCCCATCCAAGTACTAACCAGGCCCAGTCCTGCTTAGCTTCCAAGATCAGATGAGATTGGGCTTGTTCAGGGGGGTGTGGCTATAGCATTGGTTTCCTAAAGACCTACATCTCTTATACATCTCAAATCCAGCTTCGAAGGAAGCCGGAACAAGAGAAAATAAAAAAATAAGGCCTACAGCACCTGGTATTCCCAGGTGGTCTCCCATCCAAGTACTAACCAGGCCCAGCCCTGCTTAGCTTCCAAGAACAGACGAGATTGGGCTTGTTCAGGGTGGTGTGGCTGTAGATATTGATTTCCTAATGACCTACATCTCTTATACATCTCAAAACCAGCATTGAAGGAAGCCGGAACAAGAGAAAATAAAAAAAAAATTGCCTAAAGCACCTGGTATTCCCAGGTGGTCTCCCATCCAACTACTAACCAGGCATGGCCCTGCTTAGCTTTGAAGATCAGACGAGATTGGGCTTGTTTAGGGTGGTGTGGCTGTAGATATTGATTTCCTAATGACCTACATCTCTTATACATCTCAAAACCAGCATTGAAGGAAGTCGGAACAAGAGAAAATAAAAAAAAGTTGCCTACAGCACCTTGTATTCCCAGGTGGTCTCCCATCCAAGTACTAACCAGGCCCAGCCCTGCTTAGCTTCCAAGATCAGACGAGATTGGGCTTGTTCAGGGTGGTGTGGCTGTAGGTATTGTTTTTCTAATGACCTACATCTCTTATACATCTCAAAACCAGCATTGAAGGAAGTCGGAACAAGAGAAAATAAAAAAGAAAGGCCTACAGCATCTGGTATTCCCAGGTGGTCTCCCATCAAAGTACTAACCAGGCCCAGCCCTTCTTAGCTTCCAAGATCAGATGAGATTGGGCTTGTTCAGGGTGGTGTGGCTGTAGGTATTGGTTTCTTACTGACCTACATCTCTTATACATCTTAAAACCAGCATTGTAGGAAGCCGGAACAAGAGAAAATAAAAAAAAAGGCCTACAGCACCTGGTATTCCCAGGTGGTCTTCCATCCGAGTACTAACCAGGCCCGGCCCTGCTTAGCTTCCAAGATCAGATGAGATTGGGCTTGTTCAGGGGGGTGTGGCTATAGCATTGGTTTCCTAAAGACCTACATCTCTTATACATCTCAAATCCAGCTTCGAAGGAAGCCGGAACAAGAGAAAATAAAAAAATAAGGCCTACAGCACCTGTTATTCCCAGGTGGTCTCCCATCCAAGTACTAACCAGGCCCGGCCCTGCTTAGCTTCCAAGAACAGACGAGATTGGGCTTGTTCAGGGTGGTGTGGCTGTAGGTATTGGTTTCCTAATGACCTACATCTCTTATACATCTCAAATCCAGCTTCGAAGGAAGCCGGAACAAGAGAAAATAAAAAAAAAGGCCTACAGCACCTGGTATTTCCAGATGGTCTCCCATCCAAGTACTAACCAGGCCTGGCCCTGCTTAGCTTCCAAGATCAGACGAGATTGGGCTTGTTCAGGGTGGTGTGGCTGTATGTATTGTTTTCCTAATGACCTACATCTCTTATACATCTCAAAACCAGCATTGAAGGAAGGCGGAACAAGAGAAAATAAAAAAAAAATTGCCTAAAGTACCTGGTATTCCCAGGTGGTCTCCCATCCAACTACTAACCAGGCCTGGCGCTGCTTAGCTTTGAAGATCAGACGAGATTGGGCTTGTTCAGGGTGGTGTGGCTGTAGATATTGATTTCCTAATGACCTACATCTCTTATACATCTCAAAACCAGCATTGAAGGAAGTCGGAACAAGAGAAAATAAAAAAAATTGCCTACAGCACCTGGTATTCCCAGGTGGTCTCCCATCCAAGTACTAACCAGGCCCGGCCCTGCTTAGCTTCCAAGACCAGATGAGATTGGGCTTGTTCAGGGTGGTGTGGCTGTAGGTATTGTTTTTCTAATGACCTACATCTCTTATACATCTCAAAACCAGCATTGAAGGAAGTCGGAACAAGAGAAAATAAAAAAGAAAGGCCTACAGCATCTGGTATTCCCAGGTGGTCTCCCATCAAAGTACTAACCAGGCCCAGCCCTTCTTAGCTTCCAAGATCAGATGAGATTGGGCTTGTTCAGGGTGGTGTGGCTGTAGGTATTAGTTTCTTACTGACCTACATCTCTTATACATCTTAAAACCAGCATTGTAGGAAGCCGGAACAAGAGAAAATAAAAAAAAAGGCCTACAGCACCTGGTATTCCCAGGTGGTCTCCCATCCGAGTACTAACCAGGCCCGGCCCTGCTTAGCTTCCAAGATCAGATGAGATTGGGCTTGTTCAGGGGCGTGTGGCTATAACATTGGTTTCCTAAAGACCTACATCTCTTATACATCTCAAATCCAGCTTCGAAGGAAGCCGGAACAAGAGAAAATAAAAAAATAACGCCTACAGCACCTGGTATTCCCAGGTGGTCTCCCATCCAAGTACTAACCAGGCCCGGCCCTGCTTAGCTTTCAAGATCAGACGAGATTGGGCTTGTTCAGGGTGGTGTGGCTGTATGTATTGGTTTCCTAATGACCTACATCTCTTATACATCTCAAAACCAGCATTGAAGGAAGCCGGAACAAGAGAAAATAAAAAAAAATGGCTTACAGCACCTGGTATTCCCAGGTGGTCTCCCATCCAAGTACTAACCAGGCCCGGTCCTGCTTATCTTCCAAGATCAAATGAGATTGGGCTTGTTCAGGGTGGTGTGGCTGTAGGTATTGGTTTACTAAAGACCTACATGTCTTATACATCTCAAAACCAGCTTCGAAGGAAGCCGGAACAAGAGAAAATAAAAAAAAACTGCCTACAGCACCTGGTATTCCCAGGTGGTCTCCCATCCAAGTACTAACCAGGCCTGGCGCTGCTTAGCTTCCAAGATCAGACGAGATTGGGCTTGTTCAGGGTGGTGTGGCTGTAGGTATCAGTTTTCTAATGACCTACATCTCTTATACATCTCAAATCCAGCTTCGAAGGAAGCCGGAACAAGAGAAAATAAAAAAAAAAGGCCTACAGCACCTGGTATTCCCAGATGGTCTCCCATCCAAGTACTAACCAGGCCTGGCCCTGCTTAGCTTCCAAGATCAGACGAGATTGGGCTTGTTCAGGGTGGTGTGGCTGTATGTATTGTTTTCCTAATGACCTACATCTCTTATACATCTCAAAACCAGCATTGAAGGAAGCCGGAACAAGAGAAAATAAAAAAAAAAGGCCTACAGCACCTGGTATTCATAGGTGGTCTCCCATCCAAGTACTAACCAGGCCCGACCCTTCTTAGCATCCAAGATCAGATGAGATTGGGCTTGTTCAGGGTGGTGTGGTTATAGTATTGGTTTCCTAATGACCTACATCTCTTATACATCTCAAAACCAGCTTTGCAGGAAGCCGGAACAAGAAAAAATAAAAAAAACAATCATACAGCATCTGGTATTCCCAGTTGGTCTCCTATCCAAGTACTAACCAGGCCCGGCCCTGCTTAGCTTTCAATATCAGACGAGAATAGGCTTATTCAGGGTGGTGTGTCTGTATGTATTGGCTTCCTAATGACCTACATCTCTTATACATCTCAAAACCAGCATTGAAGGAAGCCGGAACAAGAGAAAATAAAAAAAAATGGCCTACAGCACCTGGTATTCCCAGGTGGTCTCCCATCCAAGTACTAACCAGGCCCGGTCCTGCTTAGCTTCCAAGATCAGATGAGATTGGGCTTGTTCAGGGTGGTGTGGCTGTAGGTATCGGTTTTCTAATGACCTACATGTCTTATACATCTCAAAACCAGCTTCGAAGGAAGCCGGAACAAGAGAAAATAAAAAAAACTGCCTACAGCACCTGTTATTCCCAGGTGGTCTCCCATCCAAGTACTAACCAGGCCCAGCCCTGCTTAGCTTCCAAGATCAGACGAGATTGGGCTTGTTCAGGGTGGTGTGGCTGTAGGTATTGTTTTTCTAATGACCTACATCTCTTATACATCTCAAAACCAGCATTGAAGGAAGTCGGAACAAGAGAAAATAAAAAAAAAGGACTACAGCACCTGGTATTACCAGGTGGTCTTCCATCCGAGTACTAACCAGGCCCGGCCCTGCTTAGCTTCCAAGATCAGATGAGATTGGGCTTGTTCAGGGGGGTGTGGCTATAGCATTGGTTTCCTAAAGACCTACATCTCTTATACATCTCAAATCCAGCTTCGAAGGAAGCCGGAACAAGAGAAAATAAAAAAATAAGGCCTACAGCACCTGGTATTCCCAGGTGGTCTCCCATCCAAGTACTAACCAGGCCTGGCCCTGCTTAGCTTCCAAGAACAGACGAGATTGGGCTTGTTCAGGGTGGTGTGGCTGTAGGTATTGGTTTGCTAATGACCTACATCTCTTATACATCTCAAATCCAGCTTCGAAGGAAGCCGGAACAAGAGAAAATAAAAAAAAAGGCCTACAGCACCTGGTATTTCCAGATGGTCTCCCATCCAAGTACTAACCAGGCCTGGCCCTGCTTAGCTTCCAAGATCAGACGAGATTGGGCTTGTTCAGGGTGGTGTGGCTGTATGTATTGTTTTCCTAATGACCTACATCTCTTATACATCTCAAAACCAGCATTGAAGGAAGCCGGAACAAGAGAAAATAAAAAAAAAATTGCCTAAAGCACCTGGTATTCCCAGGTGGTCTCCCATCCAACTACTAACCAGGCCTGGCCCTGCTTAGCTTTGAAGATCAGACGAGATTGGGCTTGTTCAGGGTGGTGTGGCTGTAGATATTGATTTCCTAATAACCTACATCTCTTATACATCTCAAAACCAGCATTGAAGGAAGTCGGAACAAGAGAAAATAAAAAAAATTGCTTACAGCACCTGGTATTCCCAGGTGGTCTCCCATCCAAGTACTAACCAGGCCTAGCCCTGCTTAGCTTCCAAGACCAGATGAGATTGGGCTTGTTCAGGGTGGTGTGGCTGTAGGTATTGTTTTTCTAATGACCTACATCTCTTATACATCTCAAAACCAGCATTGAAGGAAGTCGGAACAAGAGAAAATAAAAAAGAAAGGCCTACAGCATCTGGTATTCCCAGGTGGTCTCCCATCAAAGTACTAACCAGGCCCAGCCCTTCTTAGCTTCCAAGATCAGATGAGATTGGGCTTGTTCAGGGTGGTGTGGCTGTAGGTATTAGTTTCTTACTGACCTACATCTCTTATACATCTTAAAACCAGCATTGTAGGAAGCCGGAACAAGAGAAAATAAAAAAAAGGCCTACAGCACCTGGTATTCCCAGGTGGTCTCCCATCCGAGTACTAACCAGGCCCGGCCCTGCTTAGCTTCCAAGATCAGATGAGATTGGGCTTGTTCAGGGGCGTGTGGCTATAACATTGGTTTCCTAAAGACCTACATCTCTTATACATCTCAAATCCAGCTTCGAAGGAAGCCGGAACAGGAGAAAATAAAAAAATAACGCCTACAGCACCTGGTATTCCCAGGTGGTCTCCCATCCAAGTACTAACCAGGCCCGGCCCTGCTTAGCTTCCAAGATCAGACGAGATTGGGCTTGTTCAGGGTGGTGTGGCTGTATGTATTGGTTTCCTAATGACCTACATCTCTTATACATCTCAAAACCAGCATTGAAGGAAGCCGGAACAAGAGAAAATAAAAAAAAATGGCCTACAGCACCTGGTATTCCCAGGTGGTCTCCCATCCAAGTACTAACCAGGCCCGGTCCTGCTTAGCTTCCAAGATCAAATGAGATTGGGCTTGTTCAGGGTGGTGTGGCTGTAGGTATTGGTTTACTAAAGACCTACATGTCTTATACATCTCAAAACCAGCTTCGAAGGAAGCCGGAACAAGAGAAAATAAAAAAAAACTGCCTACAGCACCTGGTATTCCCAGGTGGTCTCCCATCCAAGTACTAACCAGGCCTGGCCCTGCTTAGCTTCCAAGATTAGACGAGATTGGGCTTGTTCAGGGTGGTGTGGCTGTAGGTATCAGTTTTCTAATGACCTACATCTCTTATACATCTCAAATCCAGCTTCGAAGGAAGCCGGAACAAGAGAAAATAAAAAAAAAATGCCTACAGCACCTGGTATTCCCAGATGGTCTCCCATCCAAGTACTAACCAGGCCTGGCCCTGCTTAGCTTCCAAGATCAGACGAGATTGGGCTTGTTCAGGGTGGTGTGGCTGTATGTATTGTTTTCCTAATGACCTACATCTCTTATACATCTCAAAACCAGCATTGAAGGAAGCCGGAACAAGAGAAAATAAAAAAAAAAGGCCTACAGCACCTGGTATTCATAGGTGGTCTCCCATCCAAGTACTAACCAGGCCCGACCCTACTTAGCATCCAAGATCAGATGAGATTGGGCTTGTTCAGGGTGGTGTGGTTATAGTATTGGTTTCCTAATGACCTACATCTCTTATACATCTCAAAACCAGCTTTGCAGGAAGCCGGAACAAGAAAAAATAAAAAAAACAATCATACAGCATCTGGTATTCCCAGTTGGTCTCCTATCCAAGTACTAACCAGGCCCGGCTTAGCTTTCAAAATCAGACGAGATTAGGCTTATTCAGGGTGGTGTGTCTGTATGTATTGGCTTCCTAATGACCTACATCTCTTATACATCTCAAAACCAGCATTGAAGGAAGCCGGAACAAGAGAAAATAAAAAAAAATGGCCTACAGCACCTGGTATTCCCAGGTGGTCTCCCATCCAAGTACTAACCAGGCCCGGTCCTGCTTAGCTTCCAAGATCAGATGAGATTGGGCTTGTTCAGGGTGGTGTGGCTGTAGGTATCGGTTTTCTAATGACCTACATGTCTTATACATCTCAAAACCAGCTTCGAAGGAAGCCGGAACAAGAGAAAATAAAAAAAACTGCCTACAGCACCTGTTATTCCCAGGTGGTCTACCATCCAAGTACTAACCAGGCTCGGCCCTGCTTAGCTTCCAAGATCAGATGAGATTGGGCTTGCTCAGGGTGGTGTGGCTGTAGGTATTGGTTTCTTACTGACCTACATCTCTTATACATCTTAAAACCAGCATTGTAGGAAGCCGGAACAAGAGAAAATAAAAAAAAAGGCCTACAGCACCTGGTATTCCCAGGTGGTCTCCCATCCGAGTACTAACCAGGCCCGGCCCTGCTTAGCTTCCAAGATCAGATGAGATTGGGCTTGTTCAGGGGGGTGTGGCTATAGCATTGGTTTCCTAAAGACCTACATCTCTTATACATCTCAAATCCAGCTTCGAAGGAAGCCGGAACAAGAGAAAATAAAAATATAAGGCCTACAGCACCTGGTATTCCCAGGTGGTCTCCCATCCAAGTACTAACCAGGCCCGGCCCTGCTTAGCTTCCAAGAACAGACGAGATTGGGCTTGTTCAGGGTGGTGTGGCTGTATGTATTGGTTTCCTAATGACCTACATCTCTTATACATCTCAAAACCAGCATTGAAGGAAGCCGGAACAAGAGAAAATAAAATAAAATGGCCTACAGCACCTGGTATTCCCAGGTGGTCTCCCATCCAAGTACTAACCAGGCCCGGTCCTGCTTAGCTTCCAAGATCAGATGAGATTGGGCTTGTTCAGGGGGGTGTGGCTATAGCATTGGTTTCCTAAAGACCTACATCTCTTATACATCTCAAATCCAGCTTCGAAGGAAGCCGGAACAAGAGAAAATAAAAAAATAAGGCCTACAGCACCTGGTATTCCCAGGTGGTCTCCCATCCAAGTACTAACCAAGCCCGGCCCTGCTTAGCTTCCAAGAACAGACGAGATTGGGCTTGTTCAGGGTGGTGTGGTTGTATGTATTGGTTTCCTAATGACCTACATCTCTTATACATCTCAAAACCAGCATTGAAGGAAGCCGGAACAAGAGAAAATAAAAAAAAAATTGCCTAAAGCACCTGGTATTCCCAGGTGGTCTCCCATCCAACTACTAACCAGGCATGGCCCTGCTTAGCTTTGAAGATCAGACGAGATTGGGCTTGTTCAGGGTGGTGTGGCTGTAGATATTGATTTCCTAATGACCTACATCTCTTATACATCTCAAAACCAGCATTGAAGGAAGTCGGAACAAGAGAAAATAAAAAAAAGTTGCCTACAGCACCTGGTATTCCCAGGTGGTCTCCCATCCAAGTACTAACCAGGCCCAGCCCTGCTTAGCTTCCAAGATCAGACGAGATTGGGCTTGTTCAGGGTGGTGTGGCTGTAGGTATTGTTTTTCTAATGACCTACATCTCTTATACATCTCAAAACCAGCATTGAAGGAAGTCGGAACAAGAGAAAATAAAAAAGAAAGGCCTACAGCACCTGGTATTCCCAGGTGGTCTCCCATCCGAGTACTAACCAGGCCCGGCCCTGCTTAGCTTCTAAGATCAGATGAGATTGGGCTTGTTCAGGGGGTGTGGCTATAGCATTGGTTTCCTAAAGACCTACATCTCTTATACATCTCAAATCCAGCTTCGAAGGAAGCCGGAACAAGAGAAAATAAAAAAATAAGGCCTACAGCACCTGGTATTCCCAGGTGGTCTCCCATCCAAGTACTAACCAGGCCCGGCCCTGCTTAGCTTCCAAGAACAGACGAGATTGGGCTTGTTCAGGGTGGTGTGGCTGCAGGTATTTGTTTCCTAATGACCTACATCTCTTATACATCTCAAATCCAGCTTCGAAGGAAGCCGGAACAAGAGAAAATAAAAAAAAAAGGCCTACAGCACCTGGTATTTCCAGATGGTCTCCCATCCAAGTACTAACCAGGCCTGGCCCTGCTTAGCTTCCAAGATCAGAGGAGATTGGACTTGTTCAGGGTGGTGTGGCTGTATGTATTGTTTTCCTAATGACCTACATCTCTTATACATCTCAAAACCAGCATTGAAGGAAGCCGGAACAAGAGAAAATAAAAAAAAAGGCCTACAGCACCTGGTATTCATAGGTGGTCTCCCATCCAAGTACTAACCAGGCCCAACCCTACTTAGCATCCAAGATCAGATGAGATTGGGCTTGTTCAGGGTGGTGTGGTTATAGTATTGGTTTCCTAATGACCTACATCTCTTATACATCTCAAAACCAGCTTTGCAGGAAGCCGGAACAAGAGAAAATAAAAAAAACAATCATACAGCATCTGGTATTCCCAGTTGGTCTCCTATCCAAGTACTAACCAGGCCCGGCCCTGCTTAGCTTTCAAAATCAGACGAGATTAGGCTTATTCAGGGTGGTGTGTCTGTATGTATTGGCTTCCTAATGACCTACATCTCTTATACATCTCAAAACCAGCATTGAAGGAAGCCGGAACAAGAGAAAATAAAAAAAAATGGCCTACAGCACCTGGTATTCCCAGGTGGTCTCCCATCCAAGTACTAACCAGGCCTGGTCCTGCTTAGCTTCCAAGATCAGATGAGATTTGGCTTGTTCAGGGTGGTGTGGCTGTAGGTATCGGTTTTCTAATGACCTACATGTCTTATACATCTCAAAACCAGCTTCGAAGGAAGCCGGAACAAGAGAAAATAAAAAAAACTGCCTACAGCACCTGTTATTCCCAGGTGGTCTACCATCCAAGTACTAACCAGGCTCGGCCCTGCTTAGCTTCCAAGATCAGATGAGATTGGGCTTGTTCAGGGTGGTGTGGCTGTAGGTATTGGTTTCTTACTGACCTACATCTCTTATACATCTTAAAACCAGCATTGTAGGAAGCCGGAACAAGAGAAAATAAAAAAAAAGGCCTACAGCACCTGGTATTCCCAGGTGGTCTCCCATCCGAGTACTAACCAGGCCCGGCCCTGATTAGCTTCCAAGATCAGATGAGATTGGGCTTGTTCAGGGGGGTGTGGCTATAGCATTGGTTTCCTAAAGACCTACATCTCTTATACATCTCAAATCCAGCTTCGAAGGAAGCCGGAACAAGAGAAAATAAAAAAATAAGGCCTACAGCACCGGGTATTCCCAGGTGGTTTCCCATCCAAGTACTAACCAGGCCCAGCCCTGCTTAGCTTCCAAGAAGAGACGAGATTGGGCTTGTTCAGGGTGGTGTGGCTGTATGTATTGGTTTCCTAATGACCTACATCTCTTATACATCTCAAAACAAGCATTGAAGGAAGCCGGAACAAGAGAAAATAAAAAAAAATGGCCTACAGCACCTGGTATTCCCAGGTGGTCTCCCATCCGAGTACTAACCAGGCCCGGTCCTGCTTAGCTTCCAAGATCAGATGAGATTGGGCTTGTTCAGGGGGGTGTGGCGATAGCATTGGTTTCCTAAAGACCTACATCTCTTATACATCTCAAATCCAGCTTCGAAGGAAGCCGGAACAAGAGAAAATAAAAAAATAAGGCCTACAGCACCTGGTATTCCCAGGTG
>JAVHZZ010000001.1:436133845-436141345 GCA_036250195.1 Mixophyes australis
GCTTCGAAGGAAGCCGGAACAAGAGAAAATAAAAAAATAAGGCCTACAGCACCTGGTATTCCCAGGTGGTCTCCCATCCAAGTACTAACCAGGCCCGGCCCTGCTTAGCTTCCAAGATCAGACGAGATTGGGCTTGTTCAGGGTGGTGTGGCTGTATGTATTGGCTTCCTAATGACCTACATCTCTTATACATCTCAAAACCAGCATTGAAGGAAGCCGGAACAAGAGAAAATAAAAAAAAATGGCCTACAGCACCTGGTCTTCCCAGGTGGTCTCCCATCCAAGTACTAATCAGGCCCGGTCCTGCTTAGCTTCCAAAATCAAATGAGATTGGGCTTGTTCAGGGTGGTGTGGCTGCAGGTATTGGTTTTCTAAAGACCTACATGTCTTATACATCTCAAAACCAGCTTCGAAGGAAGCCGGAACAAGAGAAAATAAAAAAAAACTGCCTACAGCACCTGGTATTCCCAGGTGGTCTCCCATCCAAGTACTAACCAGGCCTGGTCCTGCTTAGCTTCCAAGATCAGACGAGATTGGGCTTGTTCAGGGTGGTGTGGCTGTAGGTATTGGTTTTCTAATGACCTACATCTCTTATACATCTCAAATCCAGCTTCGAAGGAAGCCAGAACAAGATAAAATAAAAAAAAAAGGCCTACAGCACCTGGTATTCCCAGGTGGTCTCCCATCCAAGTACTAACCAGGCCCGGCCCTGCTTAGCTTCCAAGATCAGACGAGATTGCGCTTGTTCAGGGTGGTGTGGCTGTATGTATTGTTTTCCTAATGACCTACATCTCTTATACATCTCAAAACCAGCATTGAAGGAAGCCGGAACAAGAGAAAATAAAAAAAAAAGGCCTACAGCACCTGGTATTCATAGGTGGTCTCCCATCCAAGTACTAACCAGGCCCGACCCTACTTAGCATCCAAGATCAGATGAGATTGGGCTTGTTCAGGGTGGTGTGGTTATAGTATTGGTTTCCTAATGACCTACATCTTTTATACATCTCAAAACCAGCTTTGCAGGAAGCCGGAACAAGAGAAAATAAAAAAAACAATCATACAGCATCTGGTATTCCCAGTTGGTCTCCTTTCCAAGTACTAACCAGGCCCGGCCCTGCTTAGCTTTCAAGATCAGACGAGATTAGGCTTATTCAGGGTGGTGTGTCTGTAAGTATTGGCTTCCTAATGACCTACATCTCTTATACATCTCAAAACCAGCATTGAAGGAAGCCGGAACAAGAGAAAATAAAAAAAATGGCCTACAGCACCTGGTATTCCCAGGTGGTCTCCCATCCAAGTACTAACCAGGCCCGGTCCTGCTTAGCTTCCAAGATCAAATGAGATTGGGCTTGTTCAGGGTGGTGTGTCTGTAGGTATTGGTTTTCTAAAGACCTACATGTCTTATACATCTCAAAACCAGCTTCGAAGGAAGCCGGAACAAGAGAAAATAAAAAAAAACTGCCTACAGCACCTGGTATTCCCAGGTGGTCTCCCATCCAAGTACTAACCAGGCCGGGCCCTGCTTAGCTTCCAAGATCAGACAAGATTGGGCTTGTTCAGGGTGGTGTGGCTGTAGGTATTGGTTTTCTAATGACCTACATCTCTTATACATCTCAAAACCAGCATTGCAGGAAGTCGGAACAAGAGAAAATAAAAAAAAATTGCCTACAGCACCTGGTATTCCCAGGTGGTCTCCCATCCAAGTACTAACCAGGCCCGGCCCTTCTTAGCTTCCAAGATCAGATGAGATTGGGCTTGTTCAGGGTGGTGTGGCTGTAGGTATTTGTTTCCTAAAGACCTACATCTCTTATACATCTCAAAACCAGCTTCGAAGGAAGCAGGAACAAGAGAAAATAAAAAAAAAATTGCCTAAAGCACCTGGTATTCCCAGGTGGTCTCCCATCCAACTACTAACCAGGCCTGGCCCTGCTTAGCTTTGAAGATCAGACGAGATTGGGCTTGTTCAGGATGGTGTGGCTGTAGATATTGATTTCCTAATGACCTACATCTCTTATACATCTCAAAACCAGCATTGAAGGAAGTCGGAACAAGAGAAAATAAAAAAAAATTGCCTACAGCACCTGGTATTCCCAGGTGGTCTCCCATCCAAGTACTAACCAGGCCCAGCCCTTCTTAGCTTCCAAGAACAGATGAGATTGGGCTTGTTCAGGGTGGTGTGGCTGTAGGTATTGGTTTCTCACTGACCTACATCTCTTATACATCTTAAAACCAGCATTGTAGGAAGCCGGAACAAGAGAAAATAAAAAAAAAGGCCTACAGCACCTGGTATTCCCAGGTGGTCTCCCATCCGAGTACTAACCAGGCCCGGCCCTGCTTAGCTACCAAGATCAGATGAGATTGGGCTTGTTCAGGGGGGTGTGGCTATAGCATTGGTTTTCTAAAGACCTACATCTCTTATACATCTCAAATCCAGCTTCGAAGGAAGCCGGAACAAGAGAAAATAAAAAAATAAGGCCTACAGCACCTGGTATTCCCAGGTGGTCTCCCATCCAAGTACTAACCAGGCCCGACCCTACTTAGCATCCAAGATCAGATGAGATTGGGCTTGTTCAGGGTGGTGTGGTTATAGTATTGGTTTCCTAATGACCTACATCTCTTATACATCTCAAAACCAGCTTTGCAGGAAGCCGGAACAAAAGAAAATAAAAAAAACAATCATATAGCATCTGGTATTCCCAGTTGGTCTCCTATCCAAGTACTAACCATGCCCGGCTCTGCTTAGCTTTCAAGATCAGACGAGATTAGGCTTATTCAGGATGGTGTGTCTGTAGGTATTGTCTTCCTAATGACCTACATCTCTTATACATCTCAAAACCAGCATTGAAGGAAGCCGGAACAAGAGAAAATAAAAAAAAATGGCCTACAGCACCTGGTATTCCCAGGTGGTCTCCCATCCAAGTACTAACCAGGCCTGGTCCTGCTTAGCTTCCAAGATCAGATGAGATTGGGCTTGTTCAGGGTGGTGTGGCTGTAGGTATTGGTTTTCTAATGACCTACATGTCTTATACATCTCAAAACCAGCTTCGAAGGAAGCCGGAACAAGAGAAAATAAAAAAAACTGCCTACAGCACCTGGTATTCCCAGGTGGTCTACCATCCAAGTACTAACCAGGCCCGGCCCTGCTTAGCTTCCAAGATCAGATGAGATTGGGCTTGTTCAGGGTGGTGTGGCTGTAGGTGTTGGTTTCCTCATGACCTACATCTCTTATACATCTCAAAACCAGCATTGAAGGAAGTCGGAACAAGAGAAAATAAAAAAGAATTGCCTACAGCACCCTGTATTCCCAGGTGGTCTCCCATCCAAGTACTAACCAGGCCTGGCGCTGCTTAGCTTCCAAGATCAGATGAGATTGGGCTTGTTCAGGGTGGTGTGACTGTAGGTATTGTTTTTCTAATGACCTACATCTCTTATACATCTCAAAACCAGCATTGAAGGAAGACGGAACAAGAGAAAATAAAAAAAAAAAGGCCTACAGCACCTGGTATTCCCAGGTGGTCTCCCATCCAAGTATTAACCAGGCCCAGCCCTTCTTAGCTTCCAAGATCAGATGAGATTGGGCTTGTTCAGGGTGGTGTGGCTGTAGGTATGGTTTCCTACTGACCTACATCTCTTATACATCTGAAAACCAGCATTGAAGGAAGCCGGAACAAGAAAAAATAAAATAAAAGGCCTACAGCACCTGGTATTCCCAGGTGGTCTCCCATCCAAGTACTAACCAGGCCCGGCCCTGCTTAGCTTCCAAGATCAGAGGAGATTGGGCTTGTTCAGGGTGGTGTGGCTGTAGGTATTGGTTTCCTAATGACCTACATCTCTTATACATCTCAAAACCAGCATTGAAGGAAGCCAGGACAAGAGAAAATAAAAAAAAACTGCCTACAGCACCTGGTATTCCCAGGTGGTCTCCCATCCAAGTACTAACCAAGCCGGGCGCTGCTTAGCTTCCAAGATCAGACGAGATTGGGCTTGTTCAGGGTGGTGTGGCTGTAGGTATTGGTTTCCTAATGACCTACATCTCTTATACATCTCAAAACCAGCATTGAAGGAAGTCGGAACAAGAGAAAATAAAAAAAAATTGCCTACAGCACCTGGTATTCCCAGGTGGTCTCCCATTCAAGTACTAACCAGGCCTGGCCCTTCTTAGCTTCCAAGATCAGATGAGATTGGGCTTGTTCAGGGTGGTGTGGCTGTAGGTATTGGTTTCCTAAAGACCTACATCTCTTATACATCTCAAAACCAGCTTCGAAGGAAGCCGGAACAAGAGAAAATAAAAAAAAAAAGGCCTAAAGCACCTGGTATTACCAGGTGCTCTCCCATCCAACTACTAACCAGGCCTGGCCCTGCTTAGCTTTGAAGATCAGACTAGATTGGGCTTGTTCAGGGTGGTGTGGCTGTAGATATTGATTTCCTAATGACCTACATCTCTTATACATCTCAAAACCAGCATTGAAGGAAGTCGGAACAAGAGAAAATAAAAAAAAATTGCCTACAGCACCTGGTATTCCCAGGTGGTCTCCCATCCAAGTACTAACCAGGCCCAGCCCTTCTTAGCTTCCAAGATCAGATGAGATTGGGCTTGTTCAGGGTGGTGTGGCTGTAGGTATTGGTTTCTCACTGACCTACATCTCTTATACATCTTAAAACCAGCATTGTAGGAAGCCGGAACAAGAGAAAATAAAAAAAAAGGCCTACAGCACCTGGTATTCCCAGGTGGTCTCCCATCCGAGTACTAACCAGGCCCGGCCCTGCTTAGCTTCCAAGATCAGATGAGATTGGGCTTGTTCAGGGGGGTGTGGCTATAGCATTGGTTTTCTAAAGACCTACATCTCTTATACATCTCAAATCCAGCTTCGAAGGAAGCCGGAACAAGAGAAAATAAAAAAATAAGGCCTACAGCACCTGGTATTCCCAGGTGGTCTCCCATCCAAGTACTAACCAGGCCCGACCCTACTTAGCATCCAAGATCAGATGAGATTGGGCTTGTTCAGGGTGGTGTGGTTATAGTATTGGTTTCCTAATGACCTACATCTCTTATACATCTCAAAACCAGCTTTGCAGGAAGCCGGAACAAAAGAAAATAAAAAAAACAATCATATAGCATCTGGTATTCCCAGTTGGTCTCCTATCCAAGTACTAACCATGCCCGGCTCTGCTTAGCTTTCAAGATCAGACGAGATTAGGCTTATTCAGGATGGTGTGTCTGTAGGTATTGTCTTCCTAATGACCTACATCTCTTATACATCTCAAAACCAGCATTGAAGGAAGCCGGAACAAGAGAAAATAAAAAAAAATGGCCTACAGCACCTGGTATTCCCAGGTGGTCTCCCATCCAAGTACTAACCAGGCCTGGTCCTGCTTAGCTTCCAAGATCAGATGAGATTGGGCTTCTTCAGGGTGGTGTGGCTGTAGGTATTGGTTTTCTAATGACCTACATGTCTTATACATCTCAAAACCAGCTTCGAAGGAAGCCGGAACAAGAGAAAATAAAAAAAACTGCCTACAGCACCTGGTATTCCCAGGTGGTCTACCATCCAAGTACTAACCAGGCCCGGCCCTGCTTAGCTTCCAAGATCAGATGAGATTGGGCTTGTTCAGGGTGGTGTGGCTGTAGGTGTTGGTTTCCTCATGACCTACATCTCTTATACATCTCAAAACCAGCATTGAAGGAAGTCGGAACAAGAGAAAATAAAAAAGAATTGCCTACAGCACCCTGTATTCCCAGGTGGTCTCCCATCCAAGTACTAACCAGGCCTGGCGCTGCTTAGCTTCCAAGATCAGATGAGATTGGGCTTGTTCAGGGTGGTGTGACTGTAGGTATTGTTTTTCTAATGACCTACATCTCTTATACATCTCAAAACCAGCATTGAAGGAAGACGGAACAAGAGAAAATAAAAAAAAAAAGGCCTACAGCACCTGGTATTCCCAGGTGGTCTCCCATCCAAGTATTAACCAGGCCCAGCCCTTCTTAGCTTCCAAGATCAGATGAGATTGGGCTTGTTCAGGGTGGTGTGGCTGTAGGTATGGTTTCCTACTGACCTACATCTCTTATACATCTGAAAACCAGCATTGAAGGAAGCCGGAACAAGAAAAAATAAAATAAAAGGCCTACAGCACCTGGTATTCCCAGGTGGTCTCCCATCCAAGTACTAACCAGGCCCGGCCCTGCTTAGCTTCCAAGATCAGAGGAGATTGGGCTTGTTCAGGGTGGTGTGGCTGTAGGTATTGGTTTCCTAATGACCTACATCTCTTATACATCTCAAAACCAGCATTGAAGGAAGCCAGGACAAGAGAAAATAAAAAAAAACTGCCTACAGCACCTGGTATTCCCAGGTGGTCTCCCATCCAAGTACTAACCAAGCCGGGCGCTGCTTAGCTTCCAAGATCAGACGAGATTGGGCTTGTTCAGGGTGGTGTGGCTGTAGGTATTGGTTTCCTAATGACCTACATCTCTTATACATCTCAAAACCAGCATTGAAGGAAGTCGGAACAAGAGAAAATAAAAAAAAATTGCCTACAGCACCTGGTATTCCCAGGTGGTCTCCCATTCAAATACTAACCAGGCCTGGCCCTTCTTAGCTTCCAAGATCAGATGAGATTGGGCTTGTTCAGGGTGGTGTGGCTGTAGGTATTGGTTTCCTAAAGACCTACATCTCTTATACATCTCAAAACCAGCTTCGAAGGAAGCCGGAACAAGAGAAAATAAAAAAAAAAAGGCCTAAAGCACCTGGTATTACCAGGTGCTCTCCCATCCAACTACTAACCAGGCCTGGCCCTGCTTAGCTTTGAAGATCAGACTAGATTGGGCTTGTTCAGGGTGGTGTGGCTGTAGATATTGATTTCCTAATGACCTACATCTCTTATACATCTCAAAACCAGCATTGAAGGAAGTCGGAACAAGAGAAAATAAAAAAAAATTGCCTACAGCACCTGGTATTCCCAGGTGGTCTCCCATCCAAGTACTAACCAGGCCCAGCCCTGCTTAGCTTCCAAGATCAGACGAGATTGGGCTTGTTCAGGGTGGTGTGGCTGTAGGTATTGTTTTTCTAATGACCTTCATCTCTTATACATCTCAAAACCAGCATTGAAGGAAGTCGGAACAAGAGAAAATAAAAAAGAAGGGCCTACAGCATCTGGTATTCCCAGGTGGTCTCCCATCAAAGTACTAACCAGGCCCAGCCCTTCTTAGCTTCCAAGATCAGATGAGATTGGGCTTGTTCAGGGTGGTGTGGCTGTAGGTATTGGTTTCTTACTGACCTACATCTCTTATACATCTTAAAACCAGCATTGAAGGAAGTCGGAACAAGAGAAAATAAAAAAGAATTGCCTACAGCACCTGGTATTCCCAGATGGTCTCCCATCTCAAGTTCTAACCAGGCCCGGCCCTGCTTAGCTTCCAAGATCAGATGAGATTGGGCTTGTTCAGGGTGGTGTGACTGTAGGTATTGTTTTTCCAATGACCTACATCTCTTATACATCTCAAAA
>JAVHZZ010000001.1:436146345-436161345 GCA_036250195.1 Mixophyes australis
TGGCTGTAGGTATTGGTTTCCTAATGACCTACATCTCTTATACATCTCAAAACCAGCATTGAAGGAAGCCGGAACAAGAGAAAATAAAAAAAAATGGCCTACAGCACCTGGTATTCCCAGGTGGTCTCCCATCCAAGTACTAACCAGGCCCTGTCCTGCTTAGCTTCCAAGATCAAATGAGATTGGGCTTGTTCAGGGTGGTGTGGCTGTAGGTGTTGGTTTCCTAAAGACCTACATCTCTTATACATCTCAAAACCAGCTTCGAAGGAAGCCGGAACAAGAGAAAATAAAAAAAAAACTGCCTACAGCACCTGGTATTCCCAGGTGGTCTCCCATCCAACTACTAACCAGGCCTGGCCCTGCTTAGCTTTGAAGATCAGACGAGATTGGGCTTGTTCAGGGTGGTGTGGCTGTAGATATTGATTTCCTAATGACCTACATCTCTTATACATCTCAAAACCAGCATTGAAGGAAGTCGGAACAAGAGAAAATAAAAAAAAAATTACCTACAGCACCTGGTATTCCCAGGTGGTCTCCCATCCAAGTACTAACCAGGCCCAGCCCAGCTTCCAAGATCAGGCTTGTTCAGGGTGGTGTGGCTGTAGGTATTGTTTTTCTAATGACCTACATCTCTTATACATCTCAAATCCAGCTTCGAAGGAAGCCGGACAAGAGAAAATAAAAAATTAAGGCCTACAGCACCTAGTATTCCCAGGTGGTCTCCCATCCAAATACTAACCAGGCCCGGCCCTGCTTAGCTTCCAAGATCAGACGAGATTGGGCTTGTTCAGGGTGGTGTGGCTGTATGTATTGGGTTCCTAATGACCTACATCTCTTATACATCTCAAAACCAGCATTGAAGGAAGCCGGAACAAGAGAAAATAAAAAAAAATGGCCTAAAGCACCTGGTATTCCCAGGTGGTCTCCCATCCAAGTACTAACCAGACCCGGTCCTGCTTTGCTTCCAAGATCAAATGAGATTGGGCTTGTTCAGAGTGGTGTGGCTCTAGGTATTGGTTTTCTAAAGACCTACATGTCTTATACATCTCAAAACCAGCTTCGAAGGAAGCCGGAACAAGAGAAAATAAAAAAAAACTGCCTACAGCACCTGGTATTCCCAGGTGGTCTCCCATCCAAGTACTAACCAGGCCGGGCCCTGCTTAGCTTCCAAGATCAGACGAGATTGGGCTTGTTCAGGGTGGTGTGGCTGTAGGTATTGGTTTCCTAATGACCTACATCTCTTATACATCTCAAATCCAGCTTCGAAGGAAGCCGGAACAAGAGAAAAAAAAAAAAAAAGGCCTACAGCACCTGGTATTCCCAGATGGTCTCCCATCCAAGTACTAACCAGGCCTGGCCCTGCTTAGCTTCCAAGATCAGACGAGATTGGGCTTGTTCAGGGTTGTGTGGCTGTATGTTCTGTTTTCCTAATGACCTACATCTCTTATACATCTCAAAACCAGCATTGAAGGAAGCCGGAACAAGAGAAAATAAAAAAAAAAGGCCTACAGCACCTGGTATTCATAGGTGGTCTCCCATCCAAGTACTAACCAGGCCCGGTCCTGCTTAGCTTCCAAGATCAGATGAGATTGGGCTTGTTCAGGGTGGTGTGG
This sequence comes from Mixophyes australis, assembly GCA_036250195.1. NCBI lineage: Eukaryota > Metazoa > Chordata > Amphibia > Anura > Limnodynastidae > Mixophyes > Mixophyes australis. Next base: position 436,147,959 of record JAVHZZ010000001.1, read on the forward strand.
CTGTAGGTATTGGTTTTCTAATGACCTACATGTCTTATACATCTCAAAACCAGCTTCGAAGGAAGCCGGAACAAGAGAAAATAAAAAAAAACTGCCTACAGCACCTGGTATTCCCAGGTGGTCTCCCATCCAAGTACTAACCAGGCCGGGCCCTGCTTAGCTTCCAAGATCAGACGAGATTGGGCTTGTTCAGGGTGGTGTGGCTGTAGGTATTGGTTTCCTAATGACCTACATCTCTTATACATCTCAAATCCAGCTTCGAAGGAAGCCGGAACAAGAGAAAAAAAAAAAAAAAAGGCCTACAGCACCTGGTATTCCCAGATGGTCTCCCATCCAAGTACTAACCAGGCCTGGCCCTGCTTAGCTTCCAAGATCAGACGAGATTGGGCTTGTTCAGGGTTGTGTGGCTGTATGTTCTGTTTTCTTAATGACCTACATCTCTTATACATCTCAAAACCAGCATTGAAGGAAGCCGGAACAAGAGAAAATAAAAAAAAAAGGCCTACAGCACCTGGTATTCATAGGTGGTCTCCCATCCAAGTACTAACCAGGCCCGGTCCTGCTTAGCTTCCAAGATCAGATGAGATTGGGCTTGTTCAGGGTGGTGTGGCTGTAGGTATTGGTTTTCTAATGACCTACATGTCTTATACATCTCAAAACCAGCTTCGAAGGAAGCCGGAACAAGAGAAAATAAAAAAGAATTGCCTACAGCACCTGGTATTCCCAGGTGGTCTCCCATCCAAGTACTAACCAGGACCGGCCCTGCTTAGCTTCCAAGATCAGGCTTGTTCAGGGTGGTGTGACTGTAGGTATTGTTTTTCTAATGACCTACATCTCTTATACATCTCAAAACCAGCATTGAAGGAAGACGGAACAAGAGAAAAAAAAAAAAAAAAGGCCTACAGCACCTGGTATTCCCAGGTGGTCTCCAATCCAAGTATTAACCAGGCCCAGCCCTTCTTAGCTTCCAAGATCAGATGAGATTGGGCTTGTTCAGGGTGGTGTGGCTGTAGGTATGGTTTCCTACTGACCTACATCTCTTATACATCTGAAAACCAGCATTGAAGGAAGCCGGAACAAGAAAAAATAAAATAAAAGGCCTACAGCACCTGGTATTCCCTGGTGGTCTCCCATCCAAGTACTAACCAGGCCCGGCCCTGCTTAGTTTCCAAGATCAGATGAGATTGGGCTTGTTCAGGGTGGTATGGCTGTAGGTATTGGTTTCCTAATGACCTACATCTCTTATACATCTCAAAACCAGCATTGAAGGTGGCCGGAACAAGAGAAAATAAAAAAAAATGGCCTACAGCACCTGGTATTCCCAGGTGGTCTCCCATCCAAGTACTAACCAGGACCGGTCCTGCTTAGCTTCCAAGATCAGATGAGATTGGGCTTGTTCAGGGGGGTGTGGCTATAGCATTGGTATCCTAAAGACCTACATCTCTTATACATCTCAAATCCAGCTTCGAAGGAAGCCGGAACAAGAGAAAATAAAAAAATAAGGCCTACAGCACCTGGTATTCCCAGGTGGTCTCCCATCCAAGTACTAACCAGGCCCGGCCCTGCTTAGCTTCCAAGATCAGACGAAATTGGGCTTGTTCAGGGTGGTGTGGCTGTATGTATTGGTTTCATAATGACCTACATCTCTTATACATCTCAAAACCAGCATTGAAGGAAGCCGGTACAAGAGAAAATAAAAAAAAATTGCCTACAGCACCTGGTATTCCCAGATGGTTTCCCATCTAAGTACTAACCAGGCCCGGTCCTGCTTAGCTTCCAAGATCAAAAGAGATTGGGCTTGTTGAGGGTGGTGTGGCTGTATGTATTGGTTTCATAATGACCTACATCTCTTATACATCTCAAAACCAGCATTGAAGGAAGCCGGAACAAGAGAAAATAAAAAAAAAACTGCCTACAGCACCTGGTATTCCCAGGTGGTCTCCCATCCAACTACTAACCAGGCCTGGCCCTGCTTAGCTTTGAAGATCAGACGAGATTGGGCTTGTTCAGGGTGGTGTGGCTGTAGATATTGATTTCCTAATGACCTACATCTCTTATACATCTCAAAACCAGCATTGAAGGAAGTCGGAACAAGAGAAAATAAAAAAAAATTACCTACAGCACTTGGTATTCCCAGGTGGTCTCCCATCCAAGTACTAACCAGGCCCAGCCCAGCTTCCAAGATCAGGCTTGTTCAGGGTGGTGTGGCTGTAGGTATTGTTTTTCTAATGACCTACATCTCTTATACATCTCAAATCCAGCTTCGAAGGAAGCCGGACAAGAGAAAATAAAAAATTAAGGCCTACAGCACCTAGTATTCCCAGGTGGTCTCCCATCCAAATACTAACCAGGCCCGGCCCTGCTTAGCTTCCAAGTTCAGACGAGATTGGGCTTGTTCAGGGTGGTGTGGCTGTATGTATTGGGTTCCTAATGACCTACATCTCTTATACATCTCAAAACCAGCATTGAAGGAAGCCGGAACAAGAGAAAATAAAAAAAAATGGCCTAAAGCACCTGGTATTCCCAGGTGGTCTCCCATCCAAGTACTAACCAGACCCGGTCCTGCTTTGCTTCCAAGATCAAATGAGATTGGGCTTGTTCAGAGTGGTGTGGCTCTAGGTATTGGTTTTCTAAAGACCTACATGTCTTATACATCTCAAAACCAGCTTCGAAGGAAGCCGGAACAAGAGAAAATAAAAAAAAACTGCCTACAGCACCTGGTATTCCCAGGTGGTCTCCCATCCAAGTACTAACCAGGCCGGGCCCTGCTTAGCTTCCAAGATCAGACGAGATTGGGCTTGTTCAGGGTGGTGTGGCTGTAGGTATTGGTTTCCTAATGACCTACATCTCTTATACATCTCAAATCCAGCTTCGAAGGAAGCCGGAACAAGAGAAAAAAAAAAAAAAAAGGCCTACAGCACCTGGTATTCCCAGATGGTCTCCCATCCAAGTACTAACCAGGCCTGGCCCTGCTTAGCTTCAAAGATCAGACGAGATTGGGCTTGTTCAGGGTTGTGTGGCTGTATGTTCTGTTTTCCTAATGACCTACATCTCTTATACATCTCAAAACCAGCATTGAAGGAAGCCGGAACAAGAGAAAATAAAAAAAAAAGGCCTACAGCACCTGGTATTCATAGGTGGTCTCCCATCCAAGTACTAACCAGGCCCGGTCCTGCTTAGCTTCCAAGATCAGATGAGATTGGGCTTGTTCAGGGTTGTGTGGCTGTAGGTATTGGTTTTCTAATGACCTACATGTCTTATACATCTCAAAACCAGCTTCGAAGGAAGCCGGAACAAGAGAAAATAAAAAAAAACTGCCTACAGCACCTGGTATTCCCAGGTGGTCTCCCATCCAAGTATTAACCAGGCCCAGCCCTTCTTAGCTTCCAAGATCAGATGAGATTGGGCTTGTTCAGGGTGGTGTGGCTGTAGGTATGGTTTCCTACTGACCTACATCTCTTAAACATCTGAAAACCAGCATTGAAGGAAGCCGGAACAAGAAAAAATAAAATAAAAGGCCTACAGCACCTGGTATTCCCTGGTGGTCTCCCATCCAAGTACTAACCAGGCCCGGCCCTGCTTAGTTTCCAAGATCAGATGAGATTGGGCTTGTTCAGGGTGGTATGGCTGTAGGTATTGGTTTCCTAATGACCTATATCTCTTATACATCTCAAAACCAGCATTGAAGGTGGCCGGAACAAGAGAAAATAAAAAAAAATGGCCTACAGCACCTGGTATTCCCAGGTGGTCTCCCATCCAAGTACTAACCAGGCCCGGTCCTGCTTAGCTTCCAAGATCAGATGAGATTGGGCTTGTTCAGGGGGGTGTGGCTATAGCATTGGTATCCTAAAGACCTACATCTCTTATACATCTCAAATCCAGCTTCGAAGGAAGCCGGAACAAGAGAAAATAAAAAAATAAGGCCTACAGCACCTGGTATTCCCAGGTGGTCTCCCATCCAAGTACTAACCAGGCCCGGCCCTGCTTAGCTTCCAAGATCAGACGAGATTGGGCTTGTTCAGGGTGGTGTGGCTGTATGTATTGGTTTCATAATGACCTACATCTCTTATACATCTCAAAACCAGCATTGAAGGAAGCCGGAACAAGAGAAAATAAAAAAAAATTGCCTACAGCACCTGGTATTCCCAGGTGGTTTCCCATCCAAGTACTAACCAGGCCCGGTCCTGCTTAGCTTCCAAGATCAAATGAGATTGGGCTTGTTCAGGGTGGTGTGGCTGAAGGTATTGGTTTTCTAAAGACCTACATGTCTTATACATCTCAAAACCAGCTTCGAAGGAAGCAGGAACAAGAGAAAATAAAAAAAAACTGCCTACAGCACCTGGTATTCCCAGGTGGTCTCCCATCCAAGTACTAACCAGGCTGGGCCCTGCTTAGCTTCCAAGATCAGACGAGATTGGGCTTGTTCAGGGTGGTGTGGCTGTAGGTATTGGTTTCCTAATGACCTACATCTCTTATACATCTCAAACCCAGCTTCGAAGGAAGTTGGAACAAGAGAAAATAAAAAAAAAAGGCCTACAGCACCTGGTATTCCCAGATGGTTTCCCATCGAAGTACTAACCAGGCCTGGCCCTGCTTAGCTTCCAATATCAGGCTTGTTCAGGGTGGTGTGGCTGTATGTATTGTTTTCCTAATGACCTACATCTCTTATACATCTCAAAACCAGCATTGAAGGAAGCCGGAACAAGAGAAAATAAAAAAAAAAGGCCTACAGCACCTGGTATGCATAGGTGGTCTCCCATCCAAGTACTAACCAGGCCAGACCCTACTTAGCATCCAAGATCAGATGAGATTGGGCTTGTTCAGGGTGGTGTGGTTATAGTATTGGTTTCCTAATGACCTACATCTCTTATACATCTGAAAACCAGCTTTGCAGGAAGCCGGAACAAGAGAAAATAAAAAAAACAATCATACAGCATCTGGTATTCCCAGGTGGTCTCCTATCCAAGTACTAACCAGGCCCGGCCCTGCTTAGCTTTCAAGATCAGATGAGATTAGGCTTATTCAGGGTGGTGTGTCTGTAGGTATTGGCTTCCTAATGAGCTACATCTCTTATACATCTCAAAACCAGCATTGAAGGAAGCCGGAACAAGAGAAAATAAAAAAAAATGGCCTACAGCACCTGGTATTCCCAGGTGGTCTCCCATCCAAGTACTAACCAGGCCCGGTCCTGCTTAGCTTCCAAGATCAGATGAGATTGGGCTTGTTCAGGGTGGTGTGGCTGTAGGTATTGGTTTTGTAATGACCTACATGTCTTATACATCTCAAAACCAGCATTGAAGGAAGAGGGAACAAGAGAAAATAAAAAAAAAAGGCCTACAACACCTGGTATTCCCAGGTGGTCTCCCATCCAAGTATTAACCAGGCCCAGCCCTTCTTAGCTTCCAAGATCAGATGAGATTGGGCTTGTTCAGCGTGGTGTGGCTGTAGGTATGGTTCCCTACTGACCTACATCTCTTATACATCTGAAAACCAGCATTGAAGGAAGCCGGAACAAGAAAAAATAAAATAAAAGGCCTACAGCACCTGGTATTCCCAGGTGGTCTCACATCCAAGTACTAACCAGGCCCGGCCCTGCTTAGCTTCCAAGATCAGAGGAGATTGGGCTTGTTCAGGGTGGTGTGGCTGTAGGTATTGGTTTCTTAATGACCTACATCTCTTATACATCTCAAAACCAGCATTGAAGGAAGCCGGAACAAGAGAAAATAAAAAAAAATTGCCTACAGCACCTGGTATTCCCAGGTGGTCTCCCATCCAAATACTAACCAGGCCCGGTCCTGCTTAGCTTCCAAGATCAAATGAGATTGGGCTTGTTCAGGGTGGTGTGGCTGAAGGTATTGGTTTTCTAAAGACCTACATGTCTTATACATCTCAAAACCAGCTTCGAAGGAAGCCGGAACAAGAGAAAATAAAAAAAAAATGCCTACAGCACCTGGTATTCCCAGGTGGTCTCCCATCCAAGTACTAACCAGGCCGGGCCCTGCTTAGCTTCCAAGATCAGACGAGATTGGGCTTGTTCAGGGTGGTGTGGCTGTAGGTATTGGTTTCCTAATGACCTACATCTCTTATACATCTCAAATCCAGCTTCGAAGGAAGTCGGAACAAGAGAAAATAAAAAAAAAAGGCCTACAGCACCTGGTATTCCCAGATGGTCTCCCATTCAAGTACTAACCAGGCCTGGCCCTGCTTAGCTTCCAAGATCAGACAAGATTGGGCTTGTTCAGGGTGGTGTGGCTGTATGTATTGTTTTCCTAATGACCTACATCTCTTATACATCTCAAAACCAGCATTGAAGGAAGCCGGAACAAGAGAAAATAAAAAAAAAAGGCCTACAGCACCTGGTATTCATAGGTGGTCTCCCATCCAAGTACTAACCAGGCCAGACCCTACTTAGCATCCAAGATCAGATGAGATTGGGCTTGTTCAGGGTGGTGTGGTTATAGTATTGGTTTCCTAATGACCTACATCTCTTATACATCTGAAAACCAGCTTTGCAGGAAGCCGGAACAAGAGAAAATAAAAAAAACAATCATACAGCATCTGGTATTCCCAGGTGGTCTCCTATCCAAGTACTAACCAGGCCCGGCCCTGCTTAGCTTTCAAGATCAGATGAGATTAGGCTTATTCAGGGTGGTGTGTCTGTAGGTATTGGCTTCCTAATGAGCTACATCTCTTATACATCTCAAAACCAGCATTGAAGGAAGCCGGAACAAGAGAAAATAAAAAAAAATGGCCTACAGCACCTGGTATTCCCAGGTGGTCTCCCATCCAAGTACTAACCAGGCCCGGTCCTGCTTAGCTTCCAAGATCAGATGAGATTGGGCTTGTTCAGGGTGGTGTGGCTGTAGGTATTGGTTTTGTAATGACCTACATGTCTTATACATCTCAAAACCAGCATTGAAGGAAGAGGGAACAAGAGAAAATAAAAAAAAAAGGCCTACAACACCTGGTATTCCCAGGTGGTCTCCCATCCAAGTATTAACCAGGCCCAGCCCTTCTTAGCTTCCAAGATCAGATGAGATTGGGCTTGTTCAGCGTGGTGTGGCTGTAGGTATGGTTTCCTACTGACCTACATCTCTTATACATCTGAAAACCAGCATTGAAGGAAGCCGGAACAAGAAAAAATAAAATAAAAGGCCTACAGCACCTGGTATTCCCAGGTGGTCTCCCATCCAAGTACTAACCAGGCCCGGCCCTGCTTAGCTTCCAAGATCAGAGGAGATTGGGCTTGTTCAGGGTGGTGTGGCTGTAGGTATTGGTTTCTTAATGACCTACATCTCTTATACATCTCAAAACCAGCATTGAAGGAAGCCGGAACAAGAGAAAATAAAAAAAAATTGCCTACAGCACCTGGTATTCCCAGGTGGTCTCCCATCCAAATACTAACCAGGCCCGGTCCTGCTTAGCTTCCAAGATCAAATGAGATTGGGCTTGTTCAGGGTGGTGTGGCTGAAGGTATTGGTTTTTTAAAGACCTACATGTCTTATACATCTCAAAACCAGCTTCGAAGGAAGCCGGAACAAGAGAAAATAAAAAAAAAATGCCTACAGCACCTGGTATTCCCAGGTGGTCTCCCATCCAAGTACTAACCAGGCCGGGCCCTGCTTAGCTTCCAAGATCAGATGAGATTGGGCTTGTTCAGGGTGGTGTGGCTGTAGGTATTGGTTTCCTAATGACCTACATCTCTTATACATCTCAAATCCAGCTTCGAAGGAAGTCGGAACAAGAGAAAATAAAAAAAAAAGGCCTACAGCACCTGGTATTCCCAGATGGTCTCCCATTCAAGTACTAACCAGGCCTGGCCCTGCTTAGCTTCCAAGATCAGACGAGATTGGGCTTGTTCAGGGTGGTGTGGCTGTAGGTATTGGTTTCCTAATGACCTACATCTCTTATACATCTCAAATCCAGCTTCGAAGGAAGTCGGAACAAGAGAAAATAAAAAAAAAAGGCCTACAGCACCTGGTATTCCCAGATGGTCTCCCATTCAAGTACTAACCAGGCCTGGCCCTGCTTAGCTTCCAAGATCAGACAAGATTGGGCTTGTTCAGGGTGGTGTGGCTGTATGTATTGTTTTCTTAATGACCTACATCTCTTATACATCTCAAAACCAGCATTGAAGGAAGCCGGAACAAGAGAAAATAAAAAAAAAAAGGCCTACAGCACCTGGTATTCATAGGTGGTCTCCCATCCAAGTACTAACCAGGCCAGACCCTACTTAGCATCCAAGATCAGATGAGATTGGGCTTGTTCAGGGTGGTGTGGTTATAGTATTGGTTTCTTAATGACCTACATCTCTTATACATCTGAAAACCAGCTTTGCAGGAAGCCGGAACAAGAGAAAATAAAAAAAACAATCATACAACATCTGGTATTCCCAGTTGGTCTCCTATCCAAGTACTAACCAGGCCCGGCCCTGCTTAGCTTTCAAGATCAGATGAGATTAGGCTTATTCAGGGTGGTGTGTCTGTAGGTATTGGCTTCCTAATGAGCTACATCTCTTATACATCTCAAAACCAGCATTGAAGGAAGCCGGAACAAGAGAAAATAAAAAAAAATAGCCTACAGCACCTGGTATTCCCAGGTGGTCTCCCATCCAAGTACTAACCAGGCCCGGTCCTGCTTAGCTTCCAAGATCAGATGAGATTGGGCTTGTTCAGGGTGGTGTGGCTGTAGGTATTGGTTTTCTAATGACCTACATGTCTTATACATCTCAAAACCAGCATTGAAGGAAGAGGGAACAAGAGAAAATAAAAAAAAAAGGCCTACAGCACCTGGTATTCCCAGGTGGTCTCCCATCCAAGTACTAACCAGGCCCAGCCCTGCTTAGCTTCCAAGATCAGAGGAGATTGGGCTTGTTCAGGGTGGTGTGGCTGTAGGTATTCGTTTCCTAATGACCTACATCTCTTATACATCTCAAAACCAGCATTGAAGGAAGCCGGAACAAGAGAAAATAAAAAAAAATGGCCTACAGCACCTGGTATTCCCAGGTGGTCTCCCATCCAAGTACTAACCAGGCCCGGTCCTGCTTAGCTTCCAAGATCAAATGAGATTGGGCTTGTTCAGGGTGGTGGGGCTGTAGATATTGGGTTTCTAAAGACCTACATCTCTTATACATCTCAAAACCAGCTTCGAAGGAAGCCGGAACAAGAGAAAATAAAAAAAAATTGCCTAAAGCACCTTGTATTCCCAGGTGGTCTCCCATCCAACTACAAACCAGGCCTGGCTCTGATTAGCTTTGAAGATCAGACGAGATTGGGCTTGTTCAGGGTGGTGTGGCTGTAGATATTGATTTCCTAATGACCTACATCTCTTATACATCTCAAAACCAGCATTGAAGGAAGTCGGAACAAGAGAAAATAAAAAAAAATTGCCTACAGCACCTAGTATTCCCAGGTGGTCTCCCATCCAAGTACTAACCAGGCCCAGCGCTGCTTAGCTTCCAAGATCAGACGAGATTGGGCTTGTTCAGGGTGGTGTGGCTGTAGGTATTGTTTTTCTAATGACCTACATCTCTTATACATCTCAAAACCAGCATTGAAGGAAGTCGGAACAAGAGAAAATAAAAAAGAAAGGCCTACAGCATCTGGTATTCCTAGGTGGTCTTCCATCAAAGTACTAACCAGGACCAGCCCTTCTTAGCTTCCAAGATCAGATGAGATTGGGCTTGTTCAGGGTGGTGTGGCTGTAGATATTGGTTTCTTACTGACCTACATCTCTTACACATCTTAAAACCAGCATTGAAGGAAGTCGGAACAAGAGAAAATAAAAAAGAATTGCCTATAGCACCTGGTATTCCCAGATGGTCTCCCATCCAAGTACTAACCAGGCCCGGCCCTGCTTAGCTTCCAAGATCAGATGAGATTGGGCTTGTTCAGGGTGGTGTGACTGTAGGTATTGTTTTTCTAATGACCTACATCTCTTATACATCTCAAAACCAGCATTGAAGGAAGACGGAACAAGAGAAAATAAAAAAAAAATGGCCTACAGCACCTGGTATTCCCAGGTGGTCTCCCATCCAAGTACTAACCAGGCCCGGTCCTGCTTAGCTTCCAAGATCAAATGAGATTGGGCTTGTTCAGGGTGGTGGGGCTGTAGATATTGGGTTTCTAAAGACCTACATCTCTTATACATCTCAAAACCAGCTTCGAAGGAAGCCGGAACAAGAGAAAATAAAAAAAAATTGCCTAAAGCACCTTGTATTCCCAGGTGGTCTCCCATCCAACTACAAACCAGGCCTGGCTCTGATTAGCTTTGAAGATCAGACGAGATTGGGCTTGTTCAGGGTGGTGTGGCTGTAGATATTGATTTCCTAATGACCTACATCTCTTATACATCTCAAAACCAGCATTGAAGGAAGTCGGAACAAGAGAAAATAAAAAAAAATTGCCTACAGCACCTAGTATTCCCAGGTGGTCTCCCATCCAAGTACTAACCAGGCCCAGCCCTGCTTAGCTTCCAAGATCAGACGAGATTGGGCTTGTTCAGGGTGGTGTGGCTGTAGGTATTGTTTTTCTAATGACCTACATCTCTTATACATCTCAAAACCAGCATTGAAGGAAGTCGGAACAAGAGAAAATAAAAAAGAAAGGCCTACAGCATCTGGTATTCCTAGGTGGTCTCCCATCAAAGTACTAACCAGGACCAGCCCTTCTTAGCTTCCAAGATCAGATGAGATTGGGCTTGTTCAGGGTGGTGTGGCTGTAGATATTGGTTTCTTACTGACCTACATCTCTTACACATCTTAAAACCAGCATTGAAGGAAGTCGGAACAAGAGAAAATAAAAAAGAATTGCCTATAGCACCTGGTATTCCCAGATGGTCTCCCATCCAAGTACTAACCAGGCCCGGCCCTGCTTAGCTTCCAAGATCAGATGAGATTGGGCTTGTTCAGGGTGGTGTGACTGTAGGTATTGTTTTTCTAATGACCTACATCTCTTATACATCTCAAAACCAGCATTGAAGGAAGACGGAACAAGAGAAAATAAAAAAAAAAAGGCCTACAGCACCTGGTATTCCCAGGTGGTCTCCCATCCAAGTATTAACCAGGCCCAGCCCTTTTTAGCTTCCAAGATCAGATGAGATTTGGCTTGTTCAGGGTGGTGTGGCTGTAGGTATGGTTTCCTACTGACCTACATCTCTTATAAATCTGAAAACCAGCATTGAAGGAAGCCGGAACAAGAAAAAATAAAATAAAAGGCCTACAGCACCTGGTATTCCCAGATGGTCTCCCATCCAAGTACTAACCAGGCCCGGCCCTGCTTAGCTTCCAAGATCAGATGAGATTGGGCTTGTTCAGGGTGGTGTGGCTGTAGGTATTAGCTTCCTAATGACCTACATCTCTTATACATCTTAAAACCAGCATTGAAGGAAGCCGGAACAAGAGAAAATAAAAAAAAATGGCCTACAGCACCTGGTATTCCCAGGTGGTCTCCCATCCAAGTACTAACCAGGCCCGGCCCTGCTTAGCTTCCAAGATCAGATGAGATTGGGCTTGTTCAGGGTGGTGTGGCTGTAGGTATTAGTTTCCTAATGACCTACATCTCTTATACATCTTAAAAACAGCATTGAAGGAAGCCGGAACAAGAGAAAATAAAAAAAAATGGCCTACAGCACCTGGTATTCCCACTTGGTCTCCCATCCAAGTACTAACCAGGCCCGGTCCTGCTTAGCTTCCAAGATCAAATGAGATTGGGCTTGTTCAGGGTGGTGTGGCTGTAGGTATTGGTTTTCTAAAGACCTACATGTCTTATACATCTCAAAACCAGCTTCGAAGGAAGCTGAAACAAGAGAAAATAAAAAAAAACTGCGTACAGCACCTGGTATTCCCAGGTGGTCTCCCATCCAAGTACTAACCAGGCCCGGCCCTTCTTAGCTTCCAAGATCAGATGAGATTGGGCTTGTTCAGGGTGGTGTGGCTGTAGGTATTGGTTTCCTAAAGACCTACATCTCTTATACATCTCAAAACCAGCTTCGAAGGAAGCCGGAACAAGAGAAAATAAAAAAGAATTTGCCTAAAGCACCTGCTATTCCGAGGTGGTCTCCCATCCAACTACTAACCAGGCTTGGCCCTGCTTAGCTTTGAAGATCAGACGAGATTGGGCTTGTTCAGGGTGGTGAGGCTGTAGATATTGATTTCTTAATGACCTACATCTCTTATACATCTCAAAACCAGCATTAAAGGAAGTCGGAACAAGAGAAAATAAAAAAAAATTGCCTACAGCACCTGGTATTCCCAGGTGGTCTCCCATCCAAGTACTAACCAGGCCCAGCCCTGCTTAGCTTCCAAGATCAGATGAGATTGGGCTTGTTCAGGGTGGTGTGGCTGTAGGTATTGTTTTTCTAATGACCTACATCTCTTATACATCTCAAAACCAGCATTGAAGGAAGTCGGAACAAGAGAAAATAAAAAAGAAAGGCCTACAACATCTGGTATTCCCAGGTGGCCTCCCATCAAAGTACTAACCAGGCCCAGCTCTTCTTAGCTTCCAAGATCAGATGAGATTGGGCTTGTTCAGGGTGGTGTGGCTGTAGGTATTGGTTTCTTACTGACCTACATCTCTTATACATCTTAAAACCAGCATTGTAGGAAGCCGGAACAAGATAAAATAAAAAAAAAGGCCTACAGCACCTGGTATTCCAAGGTGGTCTCCCATCCGAGTACTAACCAGGCCCGGCCCTGCTTAGCTTCCAAGATCAGATGAGATTAGGCTTATTCAGGGGGGTGTGGCTATAGCATTGGTTTCCTAAAGACCTACATCTCTTATACATTTCAAATCCAGCTTCGAAGGAAGCCGGAACAAGAGAAAATAAAAAAATAAGGCCTACAGAACCAGGTATTCCCCGGTGGTCTCCCATCCAAGTACTAACCAGGCCTGGCCCTGCTTAGCTTCCAAGATCAGACGAGATTGGGCTTGTTCAGGGTGGTGTGGCTGTATGTATTGGATTCCTAATGACCTACATCTCTTATACATCTCAAAACCAGCATTGAAGGAAGCCGGAACAAGAGAAAATAAAAAAAAATGGCCTACAGCACCTGGTATTCCCAGGTGGTCTCCCATCCAAGTACTTACCATGCCCGGTCCTGCTTAGCTTCCAAGATCAAATGAGATTGGGCTTGTTCAGGGTTGTGTGGCTGTAGGTATTGGTTTTCTAAAGACCTACATGTCTTATACATCTCAAAACCAGCTTCGAAGGAAGCCGGAACAAGAGAAAATAAAAAAAAACTTCCTACAGCACCTGGTATTCTCAGGTGGTCTCCCATCCAAGTACTAACCAGGCCGGGCCCTGCTTAGCTTCCAAGATCAGACGAGATTGGGCTTGTTCAGGGTGGTGTGGCTGTAGGTATTGGTTTCCTAATGACCTACATCTC